>CAXARA010000196.1:0-154529 GCA_963971135.1 Stenus bimaculatus | reverse complement strand
TAATCCGAAAACGAATAATGTGAATATTCAATTAGATCACCCACATTCCAAATTTTACAATAGCTTAATCAATTTATCTAAAACTTCATAATTAATTATTTACTTTTTCTTCCGTTTTACGCTTTTCCACCCTGTATCACATCGATCTCCGCATCAGTGGTCGATAGTGGAGTTCGTGCTCCTATGTGGCGTTCGGTGATAATCGGGTTTGACAGCCCCGATTGGAGCCGATTATCCTCATGGCCAGTACCCTCCACAATTCAAGCCTAATTGTTTCTTAACCTACCAACCTACCTCGTGGTCCTGCAGAAATTAGCTAGTCAGTGATAGCAGTTTAATTTATCATAAGACAATGGTAGCGTATTCGAATAGAATTCGATTAAAAAGGATGAATATATAGTTAAATTAAATACCTGATAATTTTAAATTTTGACTAATGCCTTGAATTTGGTGAGTTTGGTTTCTCTTAATATTGTTCATAATTTATAACTAGTTTATTGTTTCTAGGACCTCTTCGACTTTCTTATATTTTTTTATTTTACCTGCGTGGTACAGGTCGGCCAACGTTCTTGTAATTTTTGGTTTGCCTGTATTGTACAAGTCGTCTAACGTATTATAATTATTATTATTGGTTTGCCTGTATGGTACAGGTCGTCTCACGACTTATTATTTTTGGTTCACCTACATGGTCTAGGTCGTCTTGAGATTTGAAATTTTCTACGTTTTAGTTTCATTTTTGGTTTACCTGCATGGTACAGGTCGTCCTAATTATATGTTTGTACGACAATATGCCTATTCCAAGTAAGTCGAAGCACCTAGATTAATTAACATCTTCTAATATAACATGTTGTAGCTTGATCATAATTTTTGAACATTGATGAAACCAGTCCGTGATTAATTACTCCATTTGGTTTCTTCAAACTAGTTTGTAAGTTTTTATGTAATATTTTTTGCGTTTAGAGCATGACATTCATTTGTTGTGTTTATCTTGTATTTTTGCTCATTGTATTGAGTTTCAGCTGTTGCCTGATGATGCCGTAAGCTTCGGCGAAACATGTAGCATAGCATAATAAATCATAATCAAGTTGGATATACGGAATTTCCTTTCTACACCATTGTTAAACAATTATCCAAATCCCCTGCAAGTTTTTCTTCTACTTCTAATATGGAGGCGAGTCCGGCTTTTACTTCACTTGCATACAGAAGACTTCTTATCAAGCGGTGCAAACTCAATCAAAGAATCTGGTTCCTCACCGAATGTAAGAAACACAAATTAATTCCTAAGTTTATCAACATAAACACTAAATGTAATCATAAATTTGTAATTAAGATCATTAACGAAGCTAAATTGAAATGGCTAAAAGCTGAACTCAGATCAGCTTATAAAAGTTTAGAATTCATTAGTTTAGAATTAATTAACTTACATAAATTTTTAAGTCATAAATTACACAGCATTGAATTTGACTTACTAGATTCCTATGTGAGAGATCTTGCGTTTGATATTGGTAGTCAGGTTAGGATACGCTTGATGAGCAAATTAGATAAACTCCGTAGTGTTAAGCAAAAACCTAAACGTTTGAACAATTCACCTGTACAGGAGGGACCAAACTCACATTTGATTGACTGTTTAAATCAACAATTTTACACACCTTTATCCAATTTTAATTTTGACTTTTCTCAAGACTTAAGCTTCACTGATCCGTTGATTCTGCGGTTTGACAGCGATATTAAATTTTCCATCCCTACTGCCAGTGTTCACCTTGCTGACACTAACATCCATAACACAGAGTCTGAAGGGGTGGGTGTTAATTTTTGTCCTCCTTCTGGCTGTGCGTATGTTGACATTTCAAGTCCCTCTCCGTTACACCTAGTCACTGACCTGCAGTTAGTGAGTCCGCAACTGTCTGCAGAAGTTGTTTTGGATACTGAGGTGTGTCCTCTTGTCGTTGAGATGGACCAAGATGACCGTTTAAGTGACAATTCGGTTGTTGATGGTGTTCTCGATGATGACTCGACTCACTGGGGTGTCCGGGCAAGTGACAATCTGCATGATAGTGGCCTTGACTCGACTAGTGATGTTAATAATTACATTAGTTTGACCTCTACTAATCAAACCGCTGTAAGTTCTGATACGCACAGCCGAGAGGATGATTTATTTGTCTTAAACAACCTTCAATACGATTTGCCAAAAGTTTTTAAGTTGCCCATAGAAGATTTCAAGTTTTTCAATCGTTGCCACAATTTTAGTTCCACCACCTTCTCCGACTCTGAATATGAAATACTTAACCAAGGTTTCAAATTTAATTCTTATTCTTTCAAGCCTAAGGATTTGGAGCGACTTGGATTGGAAATGTTAAATACTATTGACAGATTAAAATTAAATGATAATACAGCTTTGAAATTTGAAACATTAAACATCTTAAAACAAATGAGCACAAAAAATGACAAATACGTTGCTTCTGACAAGCTCCTCAACTTAAACCATAGTTTCGGTATAGTCAGAAAGAAAATATTAGAACATGATTTAACATTGTCTAAAGCAGACAAGGGTAATACCTTAGTAATCTTCAAGTCTTCTGACTACATTGAGATGGTGGAGAGGTTTTTGTCTGGTAACGTGTTTGTAAAATTAAATTCAAATCCGAACACCAAGTTTATAAAAGCATTTAAAGCAGTAATACAAAATATAGACCTCAGTTGTTTCAATAAATTCACGATATCTGAATCTAATCCCGTCGTTCCAAAGCTTTACTGTTTACCTAAATTACACAAGGTGAACATTGGCAGTATGGATGATATTACACCTTCTAGTTTGCCCGTAAGGCCAGTAGTCTCATACGTGGGTTCTGCTACTTATTTGTTGTCAAAGTGGTTGAACAAGAAGTTAAAGGAAGTCTCTGGTTTTGCCAATGTGCTCAGCATTAATAATTCACAGTCTTTGATTAGCCAACTGAATGCTGTCCCTATAACTGAGAATACTATCATCTTCTCCTTTGATGTCGTTAGTCTTTTTACATCAATCCCAGTTGGGGACTGTATTCGGTTGACTAGAAAGTTGTTGCGGGCTTCCAGCTTGTGTGACCGTGATATAGAGGATTACATTGACCTCTTATCCATCGCGTTGAAGCAAAACTTCTTCATCTTTAATGAATGCTTTTATGAACAACAAGAAGGTCTAGCTATGGGTTCACCCCTAAGCCCCCTGATGGCCGAAGTATTCATGAAGGATGTGGAGGATAAAATTTTCAATTCAACAGAGGATTGTGTCAGAAAGGTGGGATTTTGGCGTAGATATGTCGATGATATTTTAGTGGTAATCGATGGGAATCTTGATGATGTCAACCAGTTACTTACTTTGATAAATAACATATATCCTTCCATCAAGTTCACTGTTGAAGTTGAATCAGACAACAGAATCCCATTTCTTGACATACTCATTAAAAAACATAATCATAAGCTTGAATTCGCAATACACCGTAAGTCTAGCTTTTCTGACACCGTTGTTGGTTATTTTTCCAACCATCCAATGTCACACAAGCTGGCGGCCTTCAATAGTCTTTCCTACAGACTCTTTACTATACCGATGCGATATGATGACTTTACAAGAGAAGTTAATTTGATTAGACTTATTGGGAAAAATAATTCCTTTCCGGATGAAATAGTGAAGAATGTGATCTCCAAAGTGAAACTTAATTTACTATATAAGAATGCTTATTCACAATCCAATTCTCCTCCATTAGACCAGAAATTTGGAGCTGTTTCTTTCTACAACCATGATTGTTATCAATTTTCTCAGCTTCTTAAAAAACACAACTTCACTGTTTCATTTAGGACTCATAACTCTCTTGATACTATTAAAAACAATAAACATAAAGATCATCCTCTGACAAAAAGCGGTATTTACAAACTTAATTGCGGGTCTTGTTGCGCTGAGTACGTTGGCCAGACCCGTAGACAGTTCAACAGTAGAGTTAAGGAGCATGAGGCCGCGATCAGATTAAAACATAATGACAAGTCCAACTTTGCAGATCACATCTTAAATGAAGACCATATGTTCAACCCTGGTGCGGATGTCGATGTGTTGCACTTTATCTCTGACTTTCATTATTTAAATTATTTTGAAAATTTAGAAATTCACAGAAGCATCAATAATCCGAAAACGAATAATGTGAATATTCAATTAGATCACCCACATTCCAAATTTTACAATAGCTTAATCAATTTATCTAAAACTTCATAATTAATTATTTACTTTTTCTTCCGTTTTACGCTTTTCCACCCTGTATCACATCGATCTCCGCATCAGTGGTCGATAGTGGAGTTCGTGCTCCTATGTGGCGTTCGGTGATAATCGGGTTTGACAGCCCCGATTGGAGCCGATTATCCTCATGGCCAGTACCCTCCACAATTCAAGCCTAATTGTTTCTTAACCTACCAACCTACCTCGTGGTCCTGCAGAAATTAGCTAGTCAGTGATAGCAGTTTAATTTATCATAAGACAATGGTAGCGTATTCGAATAGAATTCGATTAAAAAGGATGAATATATAGTTAAATTAAATACCTGATAATTTTAAATTTTGACTAATGCCTTGAATTTGGTGAGTTTGGTTTCTCTTAATATTGTTCATAATTTATAACTAGTTTATTGTTTCTAGGACCTCTTCGACTTTCTTATATTTTTTTATTTTACCTGCGTGGTACAGGTCGGCCAACGTTCTTGTAATTTTTGGTTTGCCTGTATTGTACAAGTCGTCTAACGTATTATAATTATTATTATTGGTTTGCCTGTATGGTACAGGTCGTCTCACGACTTATTATTTTTGGTTCACCTACATGGTCTAGGTCGTCTTGAGATTTGAAATTTTCTACGTTTTAGTTTCATTTTTGGTTTACCTGCATGGTACAGGTCGTCCTAATTATATGTTTGTACGACAATATGCCTATTCCAAGTAAGTCGAAGCACCTAGATTAATTAACATCTTCTAATATAACATGTTGTAGCTTGATCATAATTTTTTGAACATTGATGAAACCAGTCCGTGATTAATTACTCCATTTGGTTTCTTCAAACTAGTTTGTAAGTTTTTATGTAATATTTTTTGCGTTTAGAGCATGACATTCATTTGTTGTGTTTATCTTGTATTTTTGCTCATTGTATTGAGTTTCAGCTGTTGCCTGATGATGCCGTAAGCTTCAGCGAAACATGTAGCATAGCATAATAAATCATAATCAAGTTGGATATACGGAATTTCCTTTCTACACCATTGTTAAACAATTATCCAAATCCCCTGCAAGTTTTTCTTCTACTTCTAATATGGAGGCGAGTCCGGCTTTTACTTCACTTGCATACAGAAGACTTCTTATCAAGCGGTGCAAACTCAATCAAAGAATCTGGTTCCTCACCGAATGTAAGAAACACAAATTAATTCCTAAGTTTATCAACATAAACACTAAATGTAATCATAAATTTGTAATTAAGATCATTAACGAAGCTAAATTGAAATGGCTAAAAGCTGAACTCAGATCAGCTTATAAAAGTTTAGAATTCATTAGTTTAGAATTAATTAACTTACATAAATTTTTAAGTCATAAATTACACAGCATTGAATTTGACTTACTAGATTCCTATGTGAGAGATCTTGCGTTTGATATTGGTAGTCAGGTTAGGATACGCTTGATGAGCAAATTAGATAAACTCCGTAGTGTTAAGCAAAAACCTAAACGTTTGAACAATTCACCTGTACAGGAGGGACCAAACTCACATTTGATTGACTGTTTAAATCAACAATTTTACACACCTTTATCCAATTTTAATTTTGACTTTTCTCAAGACTTAAGCTTCACTGATCCGTTGATTCTGCGGTTTGACAGCGATATTAAATTTTCCATCCCTACTGCCAGTGTTCACCTTGCTGACACTAACATCCATAACACAGAGTCTGAAGGGGTGGGTGTTAATTTTTGTCCTCCTTCTGGCTGTGCGTATGTTGACATTTCAAGTCCCTCTCCGTTACACCTAGTCACTGACCTGCAGTTAGTGAGTCCGCAACTGTCTGCAGAAGTTGTTTTGGATACTGAGGTGTGTCCTCTTGTCGTTGAGATGGACCAAGATGACCGTTTAAGTGACAATTCGGTTGTTGATGGTGTTCTCGATGATGACTCGACTCACTGGGGTGTCCGGGCAAGTGACAATCTGCATGATAGTGGCCTTGACTCGACTAGTGATGTTAATAATTACATTAGTTTGACCTCTACTAATCAAACCGCTGTAAGTTCTGATACGCACAGCCGAGAGGATGATTTATTTGTCTTAAACAACCTTCAATACGATTTGCCAAAAGTTTTTAAGTTGCCCATAGAAGATTTCAAGTTTTTCAATCGTTGCCACAATTTTAGTTCCACCACCTTCTCCGACTCTGAATATGAAATACTTAACCAAGGTTTCAAATTTAATTCTTATTCTTTCAAGCCTAAGGATTTGGAGCGACTTGGATTGGAAATGTTAAATACTATTGACAGATTAAAATTAAATGATAATACAGCTTTGAAATTTGAAACATTAAACATCTTAAAACAAATGAGCACAAAAAATGACAAATACGTTGCTTCTGACAAGCTCCTCAACTTAAACCATAGTTTCGGTATAGTCAGAAAGAAAATATTAGAACATGATTTAACATTGTCTAAAGCAGACAAGGGTAATACCTTAGTAATCTTCAAGTCTTCTGACTACATTGAGATGGTGGAGAGGTTTTTGTCTGGTAACGTGTTTGTAAAATTAAATTCAAATCCGAACACCAAGTTTATAAAAGCATTTAAAGCAGTAATACAAAATATAGACCTCAGTTGTTTCAATAAATTCACGATATCTGAATCTAATCCCGTCGTTCCAAAGCTTTACTGTTTACCTAAATTACACAAGGTGAACATTGGCAGTATGGATGATATTACACCTTCTAGTTTGCCCGTAAGGCCAGTAGTCTCATACGTGGGTTCTGCTACTTATTTGTTGTCAAAGTGGTTGAACAAGAAGTTAAAGGAAGTCTCTGGTTTTGCCAATGTGCTCAGCATTAATAATTCACAGTCTTTGATTAGCCAACTGAATGCTGTCCCTATAACTGAGAATACTATCATCTTCTCCTTTGATGTCGTTAGTCTTTTTACATCAATCCCAGTTGGGGACTGTATTCGGTTGACTAGAAAGTTGTTGCGGGCTTCCAGCTTGTGTGACCGTGATATAGAGGATTACATTGACCTCTTATCCATCGCGTTGAAGCAAAACTTCTTCATCTTTAATGAATGCTTTTATGAACAACAAGAAGGTCTAGCTATGGGTTCACCCCTAAGCCCCCTGATGGCCGAAGTATTCATGAAGGATGTGGAGGATAAAATTTTCAATTCAACAGAGGATTGTGTCAGAAAGGTGGGATTTTGGCGTAGATATGTCGATGATATTTTAGTGGTAATCGATGGGAATCTTGATGATGTCAACCAGTTACTTACTTTGATAAATAACATACATCCTTCCATCAAGTTCACTGTTGAAGTTGAATCAGACAACAGAATCCCATTTCTTGACATACTCATTAAAAAACATAATCATAAGCTTGAATTCGCAATACACCGTAAGTCTAGCTTTTCTGACACCGTTGTTGGTTATTTTTCCAACCATCCAATGTCACACAAGCTGGCGGCCTTCAATAGTCTTTCCTACAGACTCTTTACTATACCGATGCGATATGATGACTTTACAAGAGAAGTTAATTTGATTAGACTTATTGGGAAAAATAATTCCTTTCCGGATGAAATAGTGAAGAATGTGATCTCCAAAGTGAAACTTAATTTACTATATAAGAATGCTTATTCACAATCCAATTCTCCTCCATTAGACCAGAAATTTGGAGCTGTTTCTTTCTACAACCATGATTGTTATCAATTTTCTCAGCTTCTTAAAAAACACAACTTCACTGTTTCATTTAGGACTCATAACTCTCTTGATACTATTAAAAACAATAAACATAAAGATCATCCTCTGACAAAAAGCGGTATTTACAAACTTAATTGCGGGTCTTGTTGCGCTGAGTACGTTGGCCAGACCCGTAGACAGTTCAACAGTAGAGTTAAGGAGCATGAGGCCGCGATCAGATTAAAACATAATGACAAGTCCAACTTTGCAGATCACATCTTAAATGAAGACCATATGTTCAACCCTGGTGCGGATGTCGATGTGTTGCACTTTATCTCTGACTTTCATTATTTAAATTATTTTGAAAATTTAGAAATTCACAGAAGCATCAATAATCCGAAAACGAATAATGTGAATATTCAATTAGATCACCCACATTCCAAATTTTACAATAGCTTAATCAATTTATCTAAAACTTCATAATTAATTATTTACTTTTTCTTCCGTTTTACGCTTTTCCACCCTGTATCACATCGATCTCCGCATCAGTGGTCGATAGTGGAGTTCGTGCTCCTATGTGGCGTTCGGTGATAATCGGGTTTGACAGCCCCGATTGGAGCCGATTATCCTCATGGCCAGTACCCTCCACAATTCAAGCCTAATTGTTTCTTAACCTACCAACCTACCTCGTGGTCCTGCAGAAATTAGCTAGTCAGTGATAGCAGTTTAATTTATCATAAGACAATGGTAGCGTATTCGAATAGAATTCGATTAAAAAGGATGAATATATAGTTAAATTAAATACCTGATAATTTTAAATTTTGACTAATGCCTTGAATTTGGTGAGTTTGGTTTCTCTTAATATTGTTCATAATTTATAACTAGTTTATTGTTTCTAGGACCTCTTCGACTTTCTTATATTTTTTTATTTTACCTGCGTGGTACAGGTCGGCCAACGTTCTTGTAATTTTTGGTTTGCCTGTATTGTACAAGTCGTCTAACGTATTATAATTATTATTATTGGTTTGCCTGTATGGTACAGGTCGTCTCACGACTTATTATTTTTGGTTCACCTACATGGTCTAGGTCGTCTTGAGATTTGAAATTTTCTACGTTTTAGTTTCATTTTTGGTTTACCTGCATGGTACAGGTCGTCCTAATTATATGTTTGTACGACAATATGCCTATTCCAAGTAAGTCGAAGCACCTAGATTAATTAACATCTTCTAATATAACATGTTGTAGCTTGATCATAATTTTTTGAACATTGATGAAACCAGTCCGTGATTAATTACTCCATTTGGTTTCTTCAAACTAGTTTGTAAGTTTTTATGTAATATTTTTTGCGTTTAGAGCATGACATTCATTTGTTGTGTTTATCTTGTATTTTTGCTCATTGTATTGAGTTTCAGCTGTTGCCTGATGATGCCGTAAGCTTCGGCGAAACATGTAGCATAGCATAATAAATCATAATCAAGTTGGATATACGGAATTTCCTTTCTACACCATTGTTAAACAATTATCCAAATCCCCTGCAAGTTTTTCTTCTACTTCTAATATGGAGGCGAGTCCGGCTTTTACTTCACTTGCATACAGAAGACTTCTTATCAAGCGGTGCAAACTCAATCAAAGAATCTGGTTCCTCACCGAATGTAAGAAACACAAATTAATTCCTAAGTTTATCAACATAAACACTAAATGTAATCATAAATTTGTAATTAAGATCATTAACGAAGCTAAATTGAAATGGCTAAAAGCTGAACTCAGATCAGCTTATAAAAGTTTAGAATTCATTAGTTTAGAATTAATTAACTTACATAAATTTTTAAGTCATAAATTACACAGCATTGAATTTGACTTACTAGATTCCTATGTGAGAGATCTTGCGTTTGATATTGGTAGTCAGGTTAGGATACGCTTGATGAGCAAATTAGATAAACTCCGTAGTGTTAAGCAAAAACCTAAACGTTTGAACAATTCACCTGTACAGGAGGGACCAAACTCACATTTGATTGACTGTTTAAATCAACAATTTTACACACCTTTATCCAATTTTAATTTTGACTTTTCTCAAGACTTAAGCTTCACTGATCCGTTGATTCTGCGGTTTGACAGCGATATTAAATTTTCCATCCCTACTGCCAGTGTTCACCTTGCTGACACTAACATCCATAACACAGAGTCTGAAGGGGTGGGTGTTAATTTTTGTCCTCCTTCTGGCTGTGCGTATGTTGACATTTCAAGTCCCTCTCCGTTACACCTAGTCACTGACCTGCAGTTAGTGAGTCCGCAACTGTCTGCAGAAGTTGTTTTGGATACTGAGGTGTGTCCTCTTGTCGTTGAGATGGACCAAGATGACCGTTTAAGTGACAATTCGGTTGTTGATGGTGTTCTCGATGATGACTCGACTCACTGGGGTGTCCGGGCAAGTGACAATCTGCATGATAGTGGCCTTGACTCGACTAGTGATGTTAATAATTACATTAGTTTGACCTCTACTAATCAAACCGCTGTAAGTTCTGATACGCACAGCCGAGAGGATGATTTATTTGTCTTAAACAACCTTCAATACGATTTGCCAAAAGTTTTTAAGTTGCCCATAGAAGATTTCAAGTTTTTCAATCGTTGCCACAATTTTAGTTCCACCACCTTCTCCGACTCTGAATATGAAATACTTAACCAAGGTTTCAAATTTAATTCTTATTCTTTCAAGCCTAAGGATTTGGAGCGACTTGGATTGGAAATGTTAAATACTATTGACAGATTAAAATTAAATGATAATACAGCTTTGAAATTTGAAACATTAAACATCTTAAAACAAATGAGCACAAAAAATGACAAATACGTTGCTTCTGACAAGCTCCTCAACTTAAACCATAGTTTCGGTATAGTCAGAAAGAAAATATTAGAACATGATTTAACATTGTCTAAAGCAGACAAGGGTAATACCTTAGTAATCTTCAAGTCTTCTGACTACATTGAGATGGTGGAGAGGTTTTTGTCTGGTAACGTGTTTGTAAAATTAAATTCAAATCCGAACACCAAGTTTATAAAAGCATTTAAAGCAGTAATACAAAATATAGACCTCAGTTGTTTCAATAAATTCACGATATCTGAATCTAATCCCGTCGTTCCAAAGCTTTACTGTTTACCTAAATTACACAAGGTGAACATTGGCAGTATGGATGATATTACACCTTCTAGTTTGCCCGTAAGGCCAGTAGTCTCATACGTGGGTTCTGCTACTTATTTGTTGTCAAAGTGGTTGAACAAGAAGTTAAAGGAAGTCTCTGGTTTTGCCAATGTGCTCAGCATTAATAATTCACAGTCTTTGATTAGCCAACTGAATGCTGTCCCTATAACTGAGAATACTATCATCTTCTCCTTTGATGTCGTTAGTCTTTTTACATCAATCCCAGTTGGGGACTGTATTCGGTTGACTAGAAAGTTGTTGCGGGCTTCCAGCTTGTGTGACCGTGATATAGAGGATTACATTGACCTCTTATCCATCGCGTTGAAGCAAAACTTCTTCATCTTTAATGAATGCTTTTATGAACAACAAGAAGGTCTAGCTATGGGTTCACCCCTAAGCCCCCTGATGGCCGAAGTATTCATGAAGGATGTGGAGGATAAAATTTTCAATTCAACAGAGGATTGTGTCAGAAAGGTGGGATTTTGGCGTAGATATGTCGATGATATTTTAGTGGTAATCGATGGGAATCTTGATGATGTCAACCAGTTACTTACTTTGATAAATAACATACATCCTTCCATCAAGTTCACTGTTGAAGTTGAATCAGACAACAGAATCCCATTTCTTGACATACTCATTAAAAAACATAATCATAAGCTTGAATTCGCAATACACCGTAAGTCTAGCTTTTCTGACACCGTTGTTGGTTATTTTTCCAACCATCCAATGTCACACAAGCTGGCGGCCTTCAATAGTCTTTCCTACAGACTCTTTACTATACCGATGCGATATGATGACTTTACAAGAGAAGTTAATTTGATTAGACTTATTGGGAAAAATAATTCCTTTCCGGATGAAATAGTGAAGAATGTGATCTCCAAAGTGAAACTTAATTTACTATATAAGAATGCTTATTCACAATCCAATTCTCCTCCATTAGACCAGAAATTTGGAGCTGTTTCTTTCTACAACCATGATTGTTATCAATTTTCTCAGCTTCTTAAAAAACACAACTTCACTGTTTCATTTAGGACTCATAACTCTCTTGATACTATTAAAAACAATAAACATAAAGATCATCCTCTGACAAAAAGCGGTATTTACAAACTTAATTGCGGGTCTTGTTGCGCTGAGTACGTTGGCCAGACCCGTAGACAGTTCAACAGTAGAGTTAAGGAGCATGAGGCCGCGATCAGATTAAAACATAATGACAAGTCCAACTTTGCAGATCACATCTTAAATGAAGACCATATGTTCAACCCTGGTGCGGATGTCGATGTGTTGCACTTTATCTCTGACTTTCATTATTTAAATTATTTTGAAAATTTAGAAATTCACAGAAGCATCAATAATCCGAAAACGAATAATGTGAATATTCAATTAGATCACCCACATTCCAAATTTTACAATAGCTTAATCAATTTATCTAAAACTTCATAATTAATTATTTACTTTTTCTTCCGTTTTACGCTTTTCCACCCTGTATCACATCGATCTCCGCATCAGTGGTCGATAGTGGAGTTCGTGCTCCTATGTGGCGTTCGGTGATAATCGGGTTTGACAGCCCCGATTGGAGCCGATTATCCTCATGGCCAGTACCCTCCACAATTCAAGCCTAATTGTTTCTTAACCTACCAACCTACCTCGTGGTCCTGCAGAAATTAGCTAGTCAGTGATAGCAGTTTAATTTATCATAAGACAATGGTAGCGTATTCGAATAGAATTCGATTAAAAAGGATGAATATATAGTTAAATTAAATACCTGATAATTTTAAATTTTGACTAATGCCTTGAATTTGGTGAGTTTGGTTTCTCTTAATATTGTTCATAATTTATAACTAGTTTATTGTTTCTAGGACCTCTTCGACTTTCTTATATTTTTTTATTTTACCTGCGTGGTACAGGTCGGCCAACGTTCTTGTAATTTTTGGTTTGCCTGTATTGTACAAGTCGTCTAACGTATTATAATTATTATTATTGGTTTGCCTGTATGGTACAGGTCGTCTCACGACTTATTATTTTTGGTTCACCTACATGGTCTAGGTCGTCTTGAGATTTGAAATTTTCTACGTTTTAGTTTCATTTTTGGTTTACCTGCATGGTACAGGTCGTCCTAATTATATGTTTGTACGACAATATGCCTATTCCAAGTAAGTCGAAGCACCTAGATTAATTAACATCTTCTAATATAACATGTTGTAGCTTGATCATAATTTTTTGAACATTGATGAAACCAGTCCGTGATTAATTACTCCATTTGGTTTCTTCAAACTAGTTTGTAAGTTTTTATGTAATATTTTTTGCGTTTAGAGCATGACATTCATTTGTTGTGTTTATCTTGTATTTTTGCTCATTGTATTGAGTTTCAGCTGTTGCCTGATGATGCCGTAAGCTTCGGCGAAACATGTAGCATAGCATAATAAATCATAATCAAGTTGGATATACGGAATTTCCTTTCTACACCATTGTTAAACAATTATCCAAATCCCCTGCAAGTTTTTCTTCTACTTCTGCCCTTATATTGTTTATTATCGACAATCAGATCGGGTCCTTTCAACTGAACAACTGATTTACCAAGTTTCCACTGTTCGATATTAGGATTATATACTATGCCATAAGTAGGATCAAACCTATCTTCTTTATCTTTGAACAAACCTTCAATGTATTCTCTAGGAAGGGGATCATATTGCTCTAAATAGTTATCGTAAACTACTGGATCAATATCATCAATAAATGATTGATAATATGGTCTCTCTTCTATGAAAACATTATCGTCTTCATTTACATTTGAACCTTCTGCTTCATGTCCTTCATCAAGTTCCATCAAATTATCAGCTACATCATGTAGCTTAAGTGATTTTACGGGAGCTTTGTATTTATAAGCAGCCTTTCTTTTATAACTTGAAGTCCTTACTTTATTTTCTTCAACTTGCTGCTCACTAAGATTTTCCTCTTTCGGTCCATCTGTCGGTTCTTCTTTCGGTTCAGCTTTAAGAGAAAGTTTGTCTGACTGATGTAACATTTTTTTTAATGGCTCTAAAATTGGTTTATAAGATCGAGCCAGTTGCTCTTCTGCATCAGATCGTCCTAATTTTAAGGCAAGAGCTTTTTTTCTTATAATATTTTTAATGTCTATTATTCGTCGCTTAACATCCGTACTCATCTTGTTTACACCGAGTAGGTTATTGTTCAAAGGATAAGACTATACTAATCACTTAAGCTTATTTTTAACATATTTATAGATTTTCGTTTGCAACAAAGGTCAGGAACAGCTTTCATCAAGTCAGGAACAGCTTTTATCAGGTCAGGAACAGCTTTCATCAGGTCAGGAACAGCTTTTATCAGGTCAGAAACAGCTTTCATCAGGTCAGGAACAGCTTTTATCAGGTCAGGAACAGCTCTCATCAGGTCAGGAACAGCTTTTATCAGGTCAGGAACAGCTTTGATCAGATCAGGAACAGCTTTTATCAGCTTATTAATTGTTTTATAGGTTATGTTATGTTTTTAAAACAAAAAAATTGTCTAAATATTTCCTATATCTACCACCGTAAATGTCACTTTCTTTATCAATTACAAGAAAACCAAATTTTTCACACCAACATTGTGAGCAAAATTGTTTAAATTCTTCAAACTTCATGTCACTACCAACATGATCATCATAAATATGCCTTAAGTTAGTATCGTCTTGTCTAAACAAAATTATAAAGTTGGTATTATCTCTTACAAGCTGCTTGGGGATGTAGCTATACGTTTGACATAGGTAAAAGGAATCTTTGTGGCGTCCCATAGCAAAATATTCTCTAATCTTCGCCTGCTTATCACAAGCCACATCATCAAAGATAAAAACTGAATTTTGTTTAGCAATATTTGGACTTATAATTTCTGTATTCTCTTTGTATGGGTAAAACCCAATTTCAGGTAATGCATGCATAATTTTTTCTAAGAACTGATACTTTGGTTGATATAGTGACTTGGAATAAACATACAAATTATTAAATTTTAAACCGTTGGGTTCAAACAGTAAACTTAACATCACATTTGTTTTGCCGCAGTTTGATGGGCCACATATAATTCCTCTAATTGAATTTGGTAGTAAGGCGCCATGTTTTTTCTCAGTAGTCTTTATTTCAAAGTACTTGTCCAAGTTTAATATTGACAGGGATCGTTCCTGTTTGACAGTCTTCATTGTAATAAAACGGATTGCAGATCCGACACCTATATATATAGCGACCGTAAGGACAAACGTTTAAATGTCATCGTACAGCGGAAGAGGCATCATCAACTCTATGATAAATAAATTACCTATAGAGTTGCACATTCCAGGTTATCAGTATTGTGGTCCTGGTACAAAACTAGAAAAACGTTTAGAGAGAGGAGATTTGGGGATTAATCCATTGGACGCGGCTTGCAAACAGCACGACATATCCTATTCGAGGAATAAAGATTTGAGTGAACGTCACAAAGCAGACAAACAGTTGGAAATTGCGGCTTGGGACAGATTTAAATCAAGAGACGCAAAGATTGGTGAAAAGACAAACGCTTTAGCGATAGCCACAACAATGAAAATTAAGAGGAAATTGGGTATGGGTGTTAAACCGAAAACAACATCCCTTAGAAATGGGGTTTTTATAAAAGCAAAACAATCAATAAAAGGTCTACGAAACCTCAAAAATAACCCAAATAAAGTATTACTTAAGGAGGGGGCCCATATTGCATTAGCTGCTGCTAAAGTTGCTGTTCGAGATGCTGGTGGTAAAAAGCAGATTAAAACTCCGAGAGTTATACCCGTTCCTAAAACTGGTGGAATCTTACCACTTATACCCATATTTGCTGGACTTAGTGCATTGGGAGCGTTGACAGGTGGCGCTGCTGGTGTGGCGAAAACGGTTTTGGATACTCAAAAAGCACAGAAAAATTTAGAAGAGGCACAGCGTCACAATCAGACAATGGAAGCGATTGCTTTGGGAAAAAGCGGTAATGGTCTATTTCTAAAACCCTACCGCCGTGGGTTGGGCTTATATTTAAAAAATCAAAAAAACTAATAAAGACGCATCCCAGACGAGCCCTCACGTCCATCGACATTCTTGAATTCGCTCACCACATAAAACATTTTAGGGGAGTATTTATGCGTGATACGCTACCAAGAAGACCCCTCAGAAATGAATGTGGTATTGTTAATTTAGACTCAGTCGAAGGACCCGGTACTCACTGGGTTGCGTACAGAAAACAAGGTAATCAAGTGAAATACTTCGATAGTATTGGCAACTTACCCCCACCAAAGGAAATTTTGAAATATTTTAATGGTGATGAGAATTGCGGTCATCTGTGCTTGAAATTTTTGCTATAAATAGGAGGGACTTAAGCAAGAAACTTCAGTCATGTCTACGACTTTTACTCTGAAAGGATATTCATCCGCGTTAAGCGAAACCTACTGTCCAACAATCGACTTAAACCCAGTATCTGAATATCAATTAGGACTTCGAGGAATTTACACCTATAATACCATACCCAACATCGAAGAGGGCAGCAATAAGTTTTATTTTGGAACATCTTCGATAACGATTCCTTCAGGGTCGTATGAAATTAAAGATATTGAAAAGTATTTGCAAAAAGAGCTAGTTTTACTTGCAAGCAGTGAAGGCATAAAAAATAAACAATCTGACGAAATTATCAGTTTAAAGCCCAACCATAATACTCTTAAGTGTGAACTGTTTAGTATATACGATATTGATTTTAAACCAAAAGACTCGCTCGGAAAATTATTGGGTTTTTCTGGTAAAGATTTGTTAAAAGCGGGGAAAGTCCATTCTTCAGACCAGCCAGTACAAATAAATAAAGTATCGCTCATTAGAGTGGAGTGTAATATTGTTACAGGAGCTTATTACAATAATAAATTAACACATATATTATTTGAATTCCCGCCTGCAGTTGATCCAGGCTATGCTTTAAATATTGAACCGAGCAATATTCTTTACGTTCCAGTAAACACTAAAACTATTAGTAATATTACAATTAGAATTTTAGATCAGGACGATTGTCTTGTAAATTTTAGAAACGAACAAATAATTGTTAGAGCTGAGTTGCAAAAAATCGCCTAAGTATGGGGATTGATTTTACCGAGTCAGAGGAAGGGTATAAAAGGCCAAGCAACGGAAGGTCCCCATTCATTAAGAAGAAGCATATCAAGGCGTTAACAACTAAAAGTGTTAATCTCCTTAAAGCTCACGGCTATCATGTCAAAACTACAAATGTTTAAGGATATTGTCTACGATGAATCGATCATCAAAGAAGAATATCATACTTATCTGCCGAGAACACAAAATTTTGGAAATAATGATGAAATTAGAATATTCATACAAAACCAGGATTTATATACTTTACCCAGCGAAAGTTATATTCACATCGAGGGAAACATTATCAAACCAACAGTTGGAGCCGGAGAAACTTTGGAATTTAAATTAATCAACAATGCATATATGTTTTTATTCGAAGAAATTCGATATGAGCTTAATGGTGTGGAGATTGAAAAAATAAGGGACCCAGGTATTACGTCTACAATGAAGGGATATGTATCGCTTAGAGAGAGAGAATCAAAAGAATTAAATATCGCAGGATGGTGTCCAACTACTTCAAATTATTTCAAAGATAAAACCTATTTTTACGCATGCATTCCTCTGAAAATGATTATGGGATTCGCAGAAGATTATCGCAAAATTATTATAAATGCGAAACAAGAACTAATTCTAAATCGCTCAAGAACAGATTTAAATGCCTATAAAGGAACAGCGGGGCATAAGTTTCAAATCACTAAAGTTGAATGGCATATAGCTCATGTATTGGTAAACGACGAATTAAAATTAGAAATGTTGAGTAAGCTAAGTGAAGACATTCCGATAAAAATACCTTTTCGCAAGTGGCAATTGATGGAACTTCCTGGTCTAAGAAAAACTAGAAAGGAGATTTGGAATGTAAAGACTTCGAATAACCTCGAAAGACCACGGTATATTATAGTTGGTTTCCATAATAACAAAAAAGATGTTGCGAATAAAGACTCCTCCCAATTTGATCACGTGAACATTGAAAATATTAAGGTTTACCTTAACTCCGATTGCTATCCCTACGACAACATGAATTTAAATATTTTATTGGACAATTATGCAGTTGCCTACTATAACTATAGTCAATTTCAATCAAGTTATTATGGAAGAAAGATAAATGAGCCACTCTTTGACTACATCAAGTACAAGGGACACATGCTTCATGTTTTTGATTGTTCAAAACAAAACGAGAGCATAAAAACATCATCAGTTGATCTAAAAATTGAAATGGAAGCAATAGTTGCATTTAGTGAAGATATAACAGCCTACTGTCTTATCATTAGTGATGCTGTAGTGGAATACACGCCTCTTTCGGGAATAGTACGCAATCTTGTAAATTAGTTATTTTTCCATGTAATAAATATGTACATTTTATTTAAATAAATTTTTAATTGTATTTTCACTGTTTTCCTATAAAATCACTGCCTCTTATTCTAGTTGCATACATAATATGGGATGAATTCGTCTCTCCCTATAAATATAGGTTGCACTAGCTTAGTACAATCATTTACAAAATGTCAATCAGCAAGTTTGGTTCTTCAAAGATATCTAAACGGGGTTCCCGAGGACCTCCAGGTATCGGCTTCCAATTGGCTGAAGACGGACAAAACTTTGATATTGAAAGAAAACGTCTTACTAATATCGGCGATCCTTTGAATAGTCTAGACGCCTCCAGTAAGGCTTATGTTGATGAGAAAGTAGACAAGCTCTCCACTGATAATAAGACATACGTCGATGATAACATAAATCAGTGGGCAATATCTTTTAAGAAGTACGTCGATTCTAAGATTTCTGATTTAGAAATCGATGTCTCTAAAACTCTGAAGGATAATTTTGGTTTTTACTCCCAAAAAATCACTCATTTGGACGAAGAATTTAATAAGCAACATAGTCATGATGCAGACACTCAAGGAACAAGTAGTTTGGGAGCTTCCACGAAGAACTTGTAAACGTCGTTGTACAAACCTACTTCAATGTATTATTAATTGCCTACATAGTGTATAATTTTTTATATTTTGTTATTATTTAAACAAATGTTATGAGTTAATATAAATTGTATAAAATATTTACTTGTTTCTTTTATAAACATCCTTCACTTTTATCTCAAAGGTGTCTTATCACAAGCGCTCTTAACAAAGACCATTAATTCGCACAGGCAAAATACAGCTGCAGACATCGGATGACTCATATCAGTTTATTACGCGAAAAGCAGACCTACCACAATGCTTATCAATACTTTCAGCGTCGCATAATTGTAAACAATTAAAAAATATTATACATATAACATATATATTTTACGACCTCAATACGTAAAATGAATTTTTAAAAATGATTTTGATTTTATTTGGAAAGGATCTGACAAACACTTTGAAACTTTGGATTTAATTTATTATAATAAAATATGAACAAGTAAGGCAAGAGCTAAATTACTTCTGAAGTAAAATGAAGCGTATAAAATATGAAGCAACTAAAATTATTATCTACAATATTTTTAGAATAGAAGCCTTATTGTTATTTCAACTAAAATAATATAATATGCAAAATTAAACAATTAACAATGAGGCTTCTTTACATTTAGAGGACACTACGTATAAAATGATTAAAATAATTATATTGTGCGTAGGAGTAGGTTTTTACCTAACACCTCCCCATTAAGAATTTTTATTATAATCTAATATAAAATAATAAAAATGATAAATATAAGAATAATTAAAATTTAAAGCTTTTTAGGATTTCTCCTAGAATTTAAAGGAATATTCGGCATTTGCAAATTTACTTCCTCGTCTTGAACAATATAATTTGACGACAAAGTTGAACGATAAGATGGTCTTACTCTCGAATTTACACTGCAAATATTAATAAGTCTGGCACAACATGTTTTTGACGAATCATCTTCATTATCATCCGAACCATTCAAATAACCAATTAATTTTCTTTTTAGAAAACATTTACAAATTAAAAACAATATAATAATAGCAACAGAAATAATTAAGACATACGTGAAAGTACTCCAATGTCTCTCGACAAAGGTTTCATTTATCATATAATTTAGATTCTTATTATAATCTTTTAATTTGCCCTCAGCAATATTTAATTCGTCTACATTTAAATGATTAATTTTAATCGGTTTCAATTCAGGTATGTCTTCCTTTTCAGGGAAATGTTCACAACAATCATATTCAATATTTGGTATCACTAAATGCGACAAAATAGTATCATTTTGATCCATACTAGCATACACTCTAGTAGTACCAATAAATGCATTACATTTTGATTTTAAGGATAATAAAGAATTTTCTTTTATAATTTCAGTCACAGGATTTGCATCTGGGCAAATAGTAGTTACTGGTAATTGACTTGAAACAACCAACAGCCAATTTTTGAACATTATAATCATCAATTTGCGTTACAATTTTATTACAATTTTCGGTTAATTTACTTTCCATTAGAACAGATACCTCACAAGGAGATTCAAGAGAAAATGTTTTGGGTAACTTATTGTAACACATAAAAATAGCACTTTTGTCAACTTCACTGCACTCATTTTCACCAATTGTAATGTATTGTTTACTATCTCTAGATATTGCAACATATCTTGAATTCGGAATCAAAGCATGGAATAAATTAGTTCTTTTATCCTTAGTTGGTGCAGCAAAAATATGAAAGTAATCAAACTCATAATTTTCAATTAATGGAATATGTAATACAAATACTATTCGTTCATTAGTCTGAAATGCCTCAATTGTTATCAATGATAAAAGTTTTGACAAATTTTCATGATTTGGGTTAAAAGCTAAATTTCCGTGTGTTAATTTTGAAGGTACTTTTTCCAATTCACTTAATAATAAGTTTGGATCAATTACCGAAGGATGTAAGATTTTTAATCTCGCAAAAGTTATACTATTTATTAAATTATCAAGGAGACTTAATAAAATCGAATTTGATTGTACAATTTGTTCAACTACTGAAATAACTTTAAACTGAAATTTATCCATTAAACGTACGTCATTAGATTCTTGCAATTTTTGTTGAATTATTTTTAGATTGTCATTAAAAGTTTTTTCATCAAAATTTAATTTTAATATAGTTGAATTAAAATTTTTAATAGTTTCCGAAACTATTTGAATTTGATCTTTCATTAAAATCTGTAATTGTTTATCATCCTTTTCTAATTTATTTATACAATTATCATAATATTCACCATCATCTGAATCTAAATTTCCTGTTATAACTTTCCAAACGGATCCTATAGCATTAATTAAACCACGCTTAGATCTATTAGGAACATTTAATGTTACCTCATTTAATTTTTCTTTAATTTCCTCATTGATTGTATTTATTAAAGACATTTGACTTAAAAATGATAATTTCAATGATGATTCGTTATTTTCATTATTGATAAGACCTTTTACAAACTGATAAGCATTTAAGTTTCGTTCAAAAGCGTCACGAATTAACGTAATATTTTTATAAGTAATTATTTTCCAATCTTCGTTAGAAATTTTAACTATGCCTTCTTTCTGATAAAATATTCCTGCAGTAGTATTAATAGGCTTTATTGTTGCTCTGGCTCCAAGGATGGCCCTGGAATAATAGATGCTAATTTTAGTCTATCAAAATTAACAATTGATGTATTAGTTGCTGATAATTCGATCTCAGCTGTAGTATTATTTTTAATGGATATAATTTTATAAGGTCCATTAAATTTATTTTTCATTTTACTAGCAATTTGAGATTCTTTAACATAAACATAATCCCCTATTTTATATTGTTCTTTTACATGTTTACCAAATCTTTCTTTAGCTTTTTCTTTGGATACTTCAATATTTCGTTTTGCACTTTCATATATAAAATTTGCTGAATTTTTAATATCGTTTATATATTTAGTTTGAAGTTCGTCTTCATCAAATAACAATTCATTCTCAAAATCTCGAATATGCCCAAAGACAATTTCTTGTGGAGAATATTTAGTCGATGAATTTTTACGATTATTATATGAAATTATTGAAAAAGGTAAGCCTTGAATTATTGGTTTGTTAGGATTATCCAAATGAAAACTTCTTAATGAATCTAATAATGTTGCATGAAAACGTTCAACTACCCCATTACTTTGAGGATGAGCAACTGCACTAAATGTTAATTTGAATTTATATAGCTTAGCTAAATCTTTTAAATAATTATTATCAAATTCATTTCCGACGTCCGTATGAATTCTCTTAGGTGTAGGAAAATGTTGAAAATATACTAATAATTTATCAATTACACTTACAGCTTGTTTATTTGGTATTAAATACGCTTGTGCAAATTTGGAAAAATTATCAACAATAGTTAAGACAATATTATTTTTCCCAATTTCCAATAGGTCCATATTAATATGTTCAAAAGGTTTAGATGGAGTTTCAGTGATTACAAGTGGATAATCTAAATTTTGCCTATTAGTTTTTGCCTTATTACATGTGTCACAAGCTTTAATAAAATTTTCGACATCAGCTCTCAAATTTGGCAAAATATAATTATTCCTTATTCGTTTATAAGTTTCATTAATGCCCTTATGAACTGAAGTTTTACTTGAATGATAATTGGATAAAATATTTTGTCTTTCATCTTCAGATGGAGTAACAACTGTACTATGACAAACTGTGAATGTAATTTCTCTCCCTTTAAAAATGTAACTTAAAATATCTAAAAAGGGTAAATGTTTAATAGAATTAACATAATAATCTTTATTTGGTAATTCATCTTTTATTTCATAAAATATTCTAAAACAATCTTTTAAACTTAATGCCTCTAATTTAAATGTTGGAATTTGAACAACAAAATATTCTCTGTTTTTATATTTTATGCTGTTTTTCTTAGTTAATAATTCAGTTAAGTTTAAACTTTGATTTTCAGGATCTACACAAGTATCATTTATTAATTCCTGAGTATAAAATTGAGTATTATCCTCTTGCCTAGGAATAGTAATAATTATATTATCATGATTACTAAATAAAACATCATCATTAGTTTGTTTAATTATTGTAAAATCAATGAGAGATTTAGTTTTCCTCTCATTTAAAAATATTTCAAATTGATTCTGAAATAAATTATCTTCCTGTGAGACACTAACTTCGGAAGCAGTGTCAGTTTCAGAGTCACTTGTTAGTGTGAGAATTTGTAAATTATTTACTGTTGGGTTTAGTACATAAATATGAATTATTATATTTGAATTCTTAAAAATAAATTTAATCATATTTTTTACTTTTATATAATCCAACTTATCTAGACCACAACTTAGTCTAGGTATCGCAAGATTCGTAATATTATTTTCGAGACAAAATCCCTTAAGATTAGTTAATGTATCGTATAAACTTTTATACTTGGGTTTTTCGTAAAAATTATTTTTTACAATTAAATAAATAATAAAACGATTGCCATCTTTTAAATGACAAACTGATTTTAACCGAGGATTTTGTAATTTTAATTCATCAACTTTTCCAAATTTTCTTCTAAATTGAACAGCAATTCCAGCACCCATTTTTAAATCTGCACTAACAGAATGAGCTAAAGAATATTCCGATGGTGCTGACATAAGATCGCCTTCAATTTCAATAACGTTATCATTAATTATTTCAACAGCCTGCGCAATATTTAAATAATCTTCATACGAGAAATGTTCACCTTCATTTTCGTTTTCAAATTTAATTCTACTCAATGCATCAGCCACTTTATTATTTTTACCTTTTTTATGTTTTATTTCATAATCGTACTCTTCCAATTTAAGACGCCATCTAGCTAATCTAGAACCAGGATCTTTTATTGAAAATAACCACAACAGTGGTTTATGATCAGTTATGATAGTAAATTTTCTGCCAAAAAGATAAGGCCTAAAATGTTTCACTGACCATACAATTGAAAGTAATTCCTTTTCAATTGTAGAGTAACGAGTTTCGGCTCCATTTAAATTGTAAATTAATGAATAATGAAAAATGATGGAAAATGTTGACTGGTGAATTCGTTGGAAGGATGTTGCCCCCTCAAAATAGATAGTCTAATTATATGAGTAAAAAAGTATTAGAAATCGAGTAATTATTTATAAGTTTACAATAATTAGATATAAGGTATTTATTTTTCCACAAAACTTCTTCAAAGACTTAAGGTAGTACAGCTGCTTAATCAGCATAAACACATTTCATTGAACTTGACAAACAAGCAAATGGTGGATAATAAAAAATGCATACAACTCGAAAATTATAGAAACGTAACTTAAACATTTTATTAATTTATAATATATTACGAAAAATGTAACGTGAAAAAAATTTAGGAAAAAATGTTATTCTAAATGTTTGAAGAATTTGTGCAATCCCCCTCACAATAAGCATCAACTTTTATATAACTTCACAAAGTAAATTTCATGGGTTTGAGACTTCACCAAATATTGTAATCTCAGCATTTTGTACTAGGTAGAAGGACCAGTTTATAAAAAATTCGGTTAAATCTAAAAGTAAAAGATGAATTATATTTCAATTCGGTAAAAATCAGCTTTAACTGTAATTTTATCTGATTGATGTAAAATTCTTTTTATTGGCTCTAAGATTGGCTTATAAGATTTAGCCAGTTGCTCTTCTGCATCAGATCGTCCTAATTTTAAGGCAAGGACCTTTTTCCTAATTAAACTTTTCTTAACCTCAACGCCTTTCTTATTCATTTTAGCAAGATATTATCAATAAATTAAATAGGTGTACGACCTAGAACAGCTTCTTAACAGGTCTTGAACAGCTTTATCAGCTTTTTATCAGGTTTTGAACAGGTTTTATCAGCTTTTATCAGCTTTTTATCAGGTTTTGAACAGGTTTTATCAGCTTTTTATCAGGTTTTATCAGCTTCTGAACAGGTTTTATCGGGTTTTATCAGCTTTTTATCAGCTTTGAACAGGTTTTATCAGCTTTGAACAGGTTTTATCAGCTTTTGAACAGGTTTTATCAGGTCTTGAACAGGTTTTATCAGCTTTTGAACAGGTTTTATCAGGTTTTGAACAGGTTTTATCAGGTTTTGAACAGGTCTTGAACAGGTTTTATCAGGTCTACGTATGACTTGTTACGATAAAGGATTAATTGTTACTAACAAGTTTTGTAAAAAATCAGTCTAAATATTTTCTATATCTTCCTTTGTTAACATCACTATCCTTATCAGTTACAAAAAATCCGAACTTCTCGTTCCAACATTGCGAGCATAATTCCTTAAATTCTTCAAATTTCATATCACCACCCACGTGATCATTATAAACATGCTTTAAATTCAAATCATCTTGCTTAAATAATATGATGAAATTTGCGTTGTCTCTGATAAGATGCTTAGGTATGCGGGTATGTTTGGCACAAATAAAACGAATCGAGACTTTTATGACGACCCATAGAAAAAATTTCTCGTCTTCTGTTGATTTTCACAGGCCACATCATCAAAAATAAAAATCGAATTTTCTTTGGCATCATTTATGTTAATAATTTCGGTATTCTCCGAATAAGGAAAAAATCCAATTTCGGACAAGGAGCACATAACCTCTTTATGTAACTGGTATTTGGGCTGGTACAATGACTTTGAATACATGTATATATTTTTAAACTTTAAACCATTTGGATCAAAGATTAAACTAAGCATAACATTCGTTTTTCCACAATAATTCGAGGGACCACATATTATTGCTTGAATCATCTAAGTTTATCACCGCCAGGGTATCTTTTTGTTTTACAGTTTCCATCGTACTAACAAATTTTAGTATCGACATATCTATATATAATGATCGTTTCTTAAAAAATCTTTCCAATGGCTTCACACGTAGGAAGAGGAATAATCAACTCACTAATAAATAAATTATCGATTGAGTTGCATATTCCCGGGTATCAGTATTGCGGACCTGGTACAAAATTGGAGGAAAGATTAAATCGACAAGACCTCGGCGTAAATCCTTTGGACGCGGCTTTTAAACAACACGATATTTCCTATTCTCAAAACATGGATTTGGGTGAGCGTCATAAGGCAGATATGGTTTAAAGGTTTTATCAGCTTTTGTACAGGTTTGATCAGTTTTTGAACAGGTTTATCAGCTTTTGAACAGGTTTTATCAGCTTTTGAACGGGTTTTAGCAGTTTCGGAACAGGTTTTATTAGCTTTTATCAGCTTTTGAACAGGTTTTATCAGCTTTTGAACGGGTTTTATCAGCTTTTGAACGAGTTTTATAAGCTTTTCGAAATCTTCTGTCTCAATGTATAAGATAAAGCTGTCTGTATCCCTATAACAAAGTTTAACTTTGCTTTCTTATTTCTTTTTAATAAAATTATAATAAAAAGAGTTGGTTCGACAAATAAAGGTCTTATTATATTTTGATATTTGTTAATCTTTTTAATGTCAATATACATTTATTTATTAACAACCGTTTCACATGTTTTTATAGTAATGCTGAGTAAGCAGATGCATTATCTTAATTCTTGGAAGAAGTTTTATGGGGAAAATAAATACCTAATATCTAATTATTGTAAACTTATAAATAATTATTCAATTTTCTAATACTTTTTTACTCAACATAGATTTTGAATACTAAACGTACGCAAAATTAGAAAAGCGACTTTTAAAAAAGAGTTTTTTGTAAATTAATGAATAATGAAAAATGATGGAAAATGTTGATAAACTGGTGAATTCGTTGGAAGGATGTTGGAAAATGTAGAGGGGTGGAAAGTTTAATATCAAAAGAAAGAAAATGGGACTTCATGGTCCTGAATTTTCCTATTAAATGTTCCCCCCAGAAGTTCATCAATGGGTTAATATTTTTTAATGTCAAGTGTCGCCCCCTCAAAATAGATAGTCTAATTATATGAGTAAAAAAGTATTAGAAATCGAGGTGGATAATAAAAAATGCATACAACTCGAAAATTATAGAAACGTAACTTAAACATTTTATTAATTTATAATATATTACGAAAAATGTAACGTGAAAAAAATTTAGGAAAAAATGTTATTCTAAATTTTTGAAGAATTTGTGCAATCCCCCTCACAATAAGCATCAACTTTTATATAACTTCACAAAGTAAATTTCATGGGTTTGAGACTTCACCAAATATTGTAATCTCAGCATTTTGTACTAGGTAGAAGGACCAGTTTATAAAAAATTCGGCTAAATCTAAAAGTAAAAGATGAATTATATTTCAATTCGGTTAAAAAACATTACGTGTTATTTTAAAATTAACGATGTCACCTCTGTCATCATCTCATTTTTCAATAGCTTTAAAGGTGGATTCACATGTAAGTCAACGTTTCAAAACCTATGATTGACATATTTCAAAATCACTAGAAGTAGGTAATTCAATGTGTGCAAGCCAAAATTATAATAGAATTTATGAGACTCCATACCATCCCCTTCCAAAACGACTATTGACAAGGAACCCTCTTATCCATTGCTACTATCGACCTCGTTATGTGGAATATTACCCATTATCCATCATGCAAATCCACCTCAAGAAAACTATAAGGAGGTGTTGTATGTCTGCTGTTTTCTCATATAAATATGGTTTTTTGTGAGAATTGTTTCAAATCCAAAAATGCCTTTCAACGGTAAATGTGAATTATGTGTCTTGGAGTTTATGCGGCAATTAGAAAGTTCTTTAGAGCCTCCTTTCCAAGTAAGTTTATAAAATAATATTATTAAAAAATTTAATTTTAAATAAAAATTTATTTTGTTGTTAGACATTCAATAAAATGTATGTGGGGGAGGCCCCCAAAGAACTTGACGAGTGCATAATTTTTGCCGCCTCTAAAAGGGGCTTCAGGGGGTGGAAATATTCCATCTACGTGAACCTAGTGGATGATGATGAGCTGTTTATTGTTCACATGGTAAGTATGTGTATGTGTTTCATTTTTACTGTTATTAACATATTTTTTCTTTTTCTTACTTATAGGAAGATGAAGAGGATACGGAAGGTTGCCCTGGGCATTGATGGTTGTGCCCCCCACCCCACCCACATTAGAAAATATGTAGCATTAGAAAATATATAGCATTAATATAAATATATGTATATTAATTATAATAAATTTATTTAACAAATTTTTTTTTCTTATTTAACTTAAATAAAATATACAGAACCTTTTGCAACTAAAATATATAATTAAATCATGGTAAGTAAAAATTTTAAATTTACTCTTTATTTAATAAGCCCAATGTGACCTTCATGAAACGTTCTTTCTAATTCAACGATAATATGATTCATCAAGCCAAGTCGGGCTAAAACTTTTTTTTAATTAGTTTTATCGATTCTAAAATTAGTTTATAAGATTTAATAAGTTACTCCTTTGCATCAGATCATTCCATCCAATTTTAGGGGTAGGGCTTTTTTCCAAAATATTATTTTAAACGTTTACTTATACACAATTCTTTAATCATCTTGAAAAGTTATCATTTATGATAAATATTTCCATAATAAGCAATTTTTAATTAATAAAAGCAATTTTTAATTAATACTTTTATGTTCTTTTGAATTTGGATTTTATTTTATTTTTAAAAATGGTTGGGAAGGGGTCTGTAAAGATAACGTAAAGACAATGTGAAAGGATTTTTAGGCATCAGATCGTCCTAATTATAAGACAAGGACCTTTTTCCTAATTTTAAGACAAGGACTTTTTCCTAATGTCATTTTTGAATTTTAATTAAACTTTTCTTAACCTCAACACCTTTCTTATTCATTTTATCAAGATACCTACAGTTGTACGACTCAGAACAGCTTTTGTAACGGGTCAACCCGTTGAAAAGCTTATAAAACTCGTTCAAAAGCTGATAAAACCCGTTCAAAAGCTGATAAAACCTTTTCAAAACCTGATAAAACCTGATAAAAAGCTGATAAAAGCTGATAAAACCTGATAAAAAAGCTGTTCTAGGTCGTATTTATTTTATTGATAATATCTTGCTAAAATGAATAAGAAAGGCGTTGAGGTTAAGAAAAGTTTAATTAGGAAAAAGGTCCTTGCCTTAAAATTAGGACGATCTGATGCAGAAGAGCAACTGGCTAAATCTTATAAGCCAATCTTAGAGCCAATAAAAAGAATTTTACATCAATCAGATAAAATTACATCAATCAGATAAAATTACAGTTAAAGCTGATTTTTACCGAATTGAAATATAATTCATCTTTTACTTTTAGATTTAACCGAATTTTTTATAAACTGGTCCTTCTACCTAGTACAAAATGCTGAGATTACAATATTTGGTGAAGTCTCAAACCCATGAAATTTACTTTGTGAAGTTATATAAAAGTTGATGCTTATTGTGAGGGGGATTGCACAAATTCTTCAAAAATTTAGAATAACATTTTTTCCTAAATTTTTTTCACGTTACATTTTTCGTAATATATTATAAATTAATAAAATGTTTAAGTTACGTTTCTATAATTTTCGAGTTGTATGCATTTTTTATTATCCACCATTTGCTTGTTTGTCAAGTTCAATGAAATGTGTTTATGCTGATTAAGCAGCTGTACTACCTTAAGTCTTTGAAGAAGTTTTGTGGAAAAATAAATTACTCGATTTCTAATACTTTTTTACTCATATAATTAGACTATCTATTTTGAGGGGGCGACACTTGACATTAAAAAATATTAACCCATTGATGAACTTCTGGGGGGAACATTTAATAGGAAAATTCAGGACCATGAAGTCCCATTTTCTTTCTTTTGATATTAAACTTTCCACCCCTCTACATTTTCCAACATCCTTCCAACGAATTCACCAGTTTATCAACATTTTCCATCATTTTTCATTATTCATTAATTTACAAAAAAATCTTTTTTAAAAGTCGCTTTTCTAATTTTGCGTACGTTTAGTATTCAAAATCTATGTTGAGTAAAAAAGTATTAGAAAATTGAATAATTATTTATAAGTTTACAATAATTAGATATTAGGTATTTATTTTCCCCATAAAACTTCTTCCAAGAATTAAGATAATGCATCTGCTTAATCAGCATTACTATAAAAACATGTGAAACGGTTGTTAATAAATAAATGTATATTGACATTAAAAAGATTAACAAATATCAAAATATAATAAGACCTTTATTTGTCGAACCAACTCTTCGAAACCGATTTCGTGTGTTAAAAACTTCAAAATTTTTAAAGTATGATTTTTATTATAATTTTATTAAAAAGAAATAAGAAATAAGAAAGCAAAGTTAAACTTTGTTATATGGATACAGACAGCTTTATCTTATACATTGAGACAGAAGATTTCAATAAAGACATAAAAAATAATAATGAGCTTTTTGACACTTCAAATTTTAATTTAAATAATCCATATGGAATACCATTAATTAATAAAGCAGTATTAGGTTTAATGAAGGAAGAAAATCGTGGCCTGATAATGTACGAATTTGTTGGATTACAACTCAAAATGTACGCATACAATGTGGTTGGTGAATGGACAAAAAAAAGATAAAGGTGTTAAAACTAGCGTTGTAAAAAATGATCTAACCGAAAAAGACTTTAAAAATACCCTGTTTGATCCCAAAAATATAAAAAATTTATAAAAAACAAAATTTATTTAAATCTATTTATCAAACTATCTTTTCGTAAACAGAATATATGTGCATTATCAAGTAACGATGATAAGCGCTACGTGAAGATAGAGTTACAACGTTAGCTTGGGGGCATCACGATGTTAAAGAAATTACAAAAATAATAAATAATTAAGTACTTAATGTGTTTATTTTTTAATAATTAGGTTAGGTTAGTTTATTATTGTAAAGATGAATTATGAAAGTGTTTTTGTTATTTGGTAAACTGGACCACTGAGCTATTTCGTGTAAAAAATGAATATAACCAATCCAATAACGTATTTATTAGAGGATATGCAGGGCCAACCCATAAAAAGGAGCATTTTACTCGGAGGAATTACAAAAAGTTAAACATGAAGATGCATATCTCGTTGAAAAAAATTATTAGAAAAAAGAGTTGAGGGCCTTGGCTTGTAGTATGGGTTGAAGTTGAATTTGGGCATATTTTTTGACACTTTTAAATTCTTCTTGAACATTCTGCTGACTGTTGCTTCTTGGTTGCCGTTGCACAATACAAATTGGAATTATTTTATGCATTGTAAATGTTCAATATTTATACTTATTTTTGCAAGATTGTAATTTAATCACCATTTCATTTCACTCATACACATAATAATAAAAAAATGAGTAAATAATAAAAATGTCACATTTGCGTAAGATGAATAATTCACAATTATTGGAATGAAGATTTTTAATATATCCCAATTAATTATAATATGTATTTAACATTACAAATTATTAAAAAATAATGATTTTTATTAGTTCAATGAAATATTTTTTTTTGCTGATTAATATGTTAAATTACCTCAGCATTTCAAAACGTTGGAAGTTACCTTTTATGCTCTACGTTTACATTATTTTGAGATGGATGCATTTTATTGTATAAGTTTAAATAATTCAAAAGTTCTAATATACAACCAATATGATAATCTGGCTCTACGTATAATAATTTTTGGGTTTTTACCAAATTTTAAGATAATTATTGCGTAAATATTTAATAAAAGTAAATTACACACATCCTTGATGAGTTTAATCACCCCACATACCAATGTCTCAGGTAAAATACGATATATATTACATATCTAACTAAAGAAATGATAACTGCTTGGTGGTCACAACCGCTAAGTCGTTGGAATTAAAAAAACGCAAAACAAAGACTGTGGCTTCGATTCACGGTGGCGAGTGTTTTTTTTAAGCTTTGGCGCTTTGCCGCAAACTTCAGATGGCGCCACTAGAATCAGTAACTTAAGCTACCGATTCGCAGATGGCAGCACTTACTTAAGCAGGTAACCAATCAGCGTACTTGGGGTGGGGCAATAATTAGGAAAATGGCCGACGTCCAATAAAATTAGAGTGGGGCAACTGGAGGACCAATAGGAGCTCAAGAAGGAGGAGCTAAGGTGGGGCAGGAACAATCAGACGTGGGGGGTGGGCGTCACACTCCTTATGGGGACTTTACATGGGAGGCGGGGCTTCCAAATTGTGGATTGTGGATGATCCAGAACCGGTAAATATCCACTACTTGGAGAGTAGAGAAGAATGCATTGTACAAATTTTTCCCAGTAACAAAAGTAATACCTTTCAACCAGTCAGTTTGGAAACGAGTGATACCCTACGAAAATAGACAAAATATTTTGAGTAAATTTCATGATGAAACTACGGCTTCGCACTTTGGTATTTTCAAAACTTTTAAAAGGATCAGTAACGATTGTTATTGGCCGTCAATGAAAAAGGATGTGGCTAACTTCATTAGAAATTGTAAAGTCTGTGGAGCTCAAAAATCTCCGAATTTAAGTAGAATAGGTTTAATGGGAAAAGAAAAGATAGTGGAACAACCTTTTGAAATAGTGTCGATGGATTTAATTGGTCCCTTACCAAGGTCTACTAGAGGAAATCGTTGGTTACTAGTATGCACCGATTGGTTCTCGAAATTTGTTTTATTACAACCTCTGCGACAAGCAACCGGAAATGAGATAGTAAAATACGTTGAAGAAAACCTTTTCTTGTTATTTGGAGTACCTAATGTCATTCTGGTAGACAATGGAACCCAGTTTGATGGGAAAATATTTAGAAAACTAGCTTCGCAGTATCAGGTCAAACTTTGGTTTAATGCAAAATACCATCCACAGGTCAACTTTACAGAACGTTACAATAGAGTTATAAATACAGCTGTACGTTCGTACATTAAGGACAATGATCATAATAAATGGGATAAAGACATTTTTCAAATCGGAAGTGCTATGAGATCGGCAGTGCATGAAACTACAAAATTCTCACCTAATAATTTAGTTTTCGGAAGAAATTTACCATTGTCAGGAGAAGACTATCCTGCATTATCAAAAGACGCAGTGGTTGATCACAAGGCGGAAGAAGTAAGGAGGTTTAAAGAAAATTGGGATCGTATGCCAGAAGTTTATAATGATGTTAAGAAACGTTTAAGTGATGCTTATAAGCGAAACGCTAAGGTTTATAATTTGAGAAAAAGGGACGTTACGTTTGAGAAAGGAAGTTTGGTTTGGAAGAAGAACTATGTGTTGTCGAAAGCAATAGATGGGTTTGCAAGGAAATTAGCCCCGAAGTATATTTTGTGCACCGTAACTAAGGTGGTATCGAAGACTATTTATGAGTTACAGAAGGATACTAGAGAGTGTTTGGGACGGTGGCATATTAAGGATCTAAAGCCTTATTTAGGTGATCAAGACGTTCATAATTTAGTTGAGTAATAGGGTTTATGGTTGAAAGATTGGAAATTCTAATTTAAATTTTTCCAGGATTTGATTTTAGGTCTTGCAAATTTCGAGTAAGTGATGTGTGCGAATGGGTTAACCGAATGGTGTATGAAAGGGATTGATTTTGCAAGAGTGCATGAGGAGAAATTTTGAATTAGTTTTTCGTTTATTATGACTCTAGTTTTGTCTAGAATATTTGTCAGTTAATCTGATCTACTGTATTAAAATTTCTATGAAATTTTCTTTTATGGAAGGGGGTAGTGTAACAGTCCAATTTATTTTTGTAATTAAAAAAGGGATTAAGTATTAATTTAGGAAACAATTTATTAGAAACTTTAATATTTGAGTAATTCCCCAAGAATGTTTTGTTTACATTATACCATTATAAGGTTGAGTTTGAATAACAGTTGAGTGTATGATCGATGTTGCCAGACGCATTTCGCGTATCAATTTCCCCCAATCAAATATTTTGACAATTCCGCAGGATTTTGGCAGCAGTGTGAGAGAGGTTTGGCGTGAGTTGCTTTCTTTTTGGTGTGAGGTTTGGAGGAGAGCGGACGATAGAGTGTGTTTCGGAGTGAACGTTGAGCTGTTTAAGTGCCGGTAGCCTGAAAATAAAGGTGTTAAATTGATTAATCCGGTTTAAACAAATTAAAACTCATCGTCTAATAAATTATAACCTACCTCAAATAAATTAACGAGGCCGCACAACATCCATAGGTAATTAATTAAATTTTATCTTAAAGCCACGTGCTAATTTCTTTGGAATTTAAATAGGCCTCATTTTTCATCCCTCCTTTGTCAATTCAATTCAATGTGAAATATAAGTCACTTACCTGCAGTGATAATTTAATATCGGTTATACCCGAAAGAAATATTTGAAATTAGTTTTAGTTATTTAATTTAATTTTAAGAGTACTTACCTGGTCATTTGGTAACTTTTAATGCGCATTATTAATTTCTGATTAAGATATTGAATTGTTTTTGTAATATTTGGATCCCAACCTGGATACACTGGTGATTTTTTGTAATTATAGTACCTGAACAAATAAATTAATTATTTTGATGGTTATTTAGTGTTTTTATTTGAGCTGATCATAATATTTCGTGTTTTGTAGATTGATTTCACTTACTTTAAGGGGATAAAACGCGTGGCGCCCTATTTTTTTGTATACGAACCACGACACACACGACTGGTTTGCTGGCACCTAAAGGTAGTAATTGAAGCTCATCTGACATCACCACGAAGACACTAAATATATATAAAAAACAAATTTTTTTAACACGCCGTTATAATTAGATTTCATGAAAATAAAAATATCTATACAAAATTAACGTTTTTTTATAAAGAAATAAAAAAGTTACAGCAGTTTTTGTGTGATATTTAAGAAAAACGTTTTTTTTTGTATAATTTTAAAATTAATCGTCCTAAAAATTATAAAACGGCATGTCTAATTAGATTTCATGAAAATAAAATAATTTATACAAAACTTACATTTTTTTATAAAGAAATAAAGAAGTTACAGGAGTTTTTGTGTGATATTTAAGAAAAACGTTTTTTTTGTATAATTTTATAATTAATCGTCCTAAAAATTATAAAACGGCATTTCTAATTAGATTTCATGAAAATAAAATTATTTATACAAAATTTACATTTTTTTATAAAGAAATAAAACAGTTACAGCAGTTTTTGTGTGATATTTAAGAAAAACGTTTTTCTTGTATAATTTTATAATTAATCGTCCTAAAAATTATAAAACGGCATTTCTAATTAGATTTCATATAAATAAAATAATTTATACAAAATTTACATTTTTTTATAAAGAAATAAAGAAGTTACAGCAGTTTTTGTGTGATATTTAAGAAAAATGTTTTTTTTGTATAATTTTATAATTAATCGTACTAAAAATTATAAAACGGCATTTCTAATTAGATTTCATGAAAATAAAATTATTTATACAAAATTTACATTTTTTTATAAAGAAATAAAAAAGTTACAGCAGTTTTTGTGTGATATTTAAGAAAAACGTTTTTTTTGTATAATTTTAAAGTTATTCGTCCTAATAATTTTAAAACGGCATTTCTAATTAGATTTCATGAAAATAAAATTATTTATATAAAATTTAAATTTTTTTATAAAGAAATAAAGAAGTTACAGCAGTTTTTGTGTGATTTTTAAGAAAAACGTTTTTTTGTATAATTTTAAAATTAATCGTCCTAAAAATTTTAAAACGGCATTTCTAATTAGATTTCATAAAAATAAAAATATCTATACAAAATTTACATTTTTTTATAAAGAAATAAAAAAGTTACAGCAGTTTTTGTGTGATTTTTAAGAAAAACGTTTTTTTTGTATAATTTTAAAATTATTCATCCTAATAATTTTAAAATGGCATTTCTAATTAGATTTCATGAAAATAAAATTATTTATACAAAATTTACATTTTTTTATAAAGAAATAAAAAAGTTACAGCAGTTTTTGTGTGATATTTAAGAAAAACGTTTTTTTTTGTATAATTTTAAAATTATTCGTGATAATAATTTTAAAACGGCATTTCTAATTAGATTCCATGAAAATAAAATTATTTATACAAAATTTACATTTTTTTATAAAGAAATAAAAAAGTTACAGCAGTTTTTGTGTGATATTTAGGAAAAACGTTTTTTTTGTATAATTTTATAATTAATCGTCCTAAAAATTATAAAATGGCATTTCTAATTAGATTTCATGAAAATAAAATAATTTATACAAAATTTACATTTTTTTATAAAGAAATAAAGAAGTTACAGCAGTTTTTGTGTGATTTTTAAGAAAAAGGTTTTTTTTTTGTATAATTTTAAAAATATTCGTCCTAATAATTTTAAAACGGCATTTCTAATTAGATTTCATGAAAATAAAATTATTTATACAAAATTTACATTTTTTTATAAAGAAATAAAAAAGTTATAGCAGTTTTTGTGTGATATTTAAGAAAAACGTTTTTTTTTGTATAATTTTAAAATTATTCGTCCTAATAATTTTAAAACGGCATTTCTAATTAGATTCCATGAAAATAAAATTATTTATATAAAATTTACATTTTTTTATAAAGAAATAAAAAAGTTACAGCAGTTTTTGTGTGATTTTTAGGAAAAACGTTTTTTTGTATAATTTTAAAATTATTCGTCCTAAAAATTTTAAAACGGCATTTCTAATTAGATTTCATAAAAATAAAAATATCTATACAAAATTTACATTTTTTTATAAAGAAATAAAAAAGTTACAGCAGTTTATGTGTGATATTTAAGAAAAACGTTTTTTTTGTATAATTTTAAAATTATTAGTCCTAATAATTTTAAAACGGCATTTCTAATTAGATTTCATGAAAATAAAATTATTTATACAAAATTTTAATTTTTTTATAAAGAAATAAAGAAGTTACAGCAGTTTTTGTGTGATTTTTAAGAAAAACGTTTTTTTGTATAATTTTAAAATTAATCGTCCTAAAAATTTGAAACCGGCATTTCTAATTAGATTTCATAAAAATATCTATAAAAATTTACATTTTTTTATAAAGAAATAAAAAAGTTACAGCAGTTTTTGTGTGATTTTTAAGAAAAACTTTTTTTTGTATAATTTTAAAATTATTCGTCCTAATAATTTTAAAACGGCATTTCTAATTAGATTTCATGAAAATAAAATAATTTATACAAAATTTACATTTTTTTATAAAGAAATAAAGAAGTTACAGCAGTTTTTGTGTGATTTTTAAGAAAAAGGTTTTTTTTTTGTATAATTTTAAAAATATTCGTCCTAATAATTTTAAAACGGCATTTCTAATTAGATTTCATGAAAATAAAATTATTTATACAAAATTTACATTTTTTTATAAAGAAATAAAAAAGTTACAGCAGTTTTTGTGTGATATTTAAGAAAAACGTTTTTTTTGTATAATTTTAAAATTATTCGTCCTAATAATTTTAAAACGGCATTTCTAATTAGATTTCATGAAAATAAAATTATTTATACAAAATGTACATTCTTTTATAAAGAAATAAAAAAGTTACAGCAGTGTTTGTGTGATTTTTAAGAAAAAAGTTTTTTTTGTATAATTTTAAAAATATTCGTCCCAATAATTTTAAAAATATTCGTCCCAATAATTTTAAAACGGCATTTCTAATTAGATTTCATGTAAATAAAATTATTTAAACAAAATTTACATTTTTTTACGAAGAAACAAAAAAGTTACTGCAGTTTTTGTGTGATTTTTGAAAAAAACGTTTTTTTTGTATAATTTTAAAATTAATCGTCGTAAAAATTTTAAAACGGCATTTCTAATTAGATTTAATGAAAATAAAATTATTTATACAAAATTTACATTTTTTTATAAAGAAATAAAAAAATTACAGCAGTTTTTGTGTGATATTTAAGAAAAACGTTTTTTTTGTATAATTTTAAAATTAATCGTCCTAATAATTTTAAAACAGCATTTCTAATTAGATTTTATGAAAATAAAATTATTTATATAAAACTTACATTTTTTAATAAAGAAATAAAAAAGTTACAGCAGTTTTTGTGTGATATTTAAGAAAAACGTTTTTTTGTATAATTATAAAATTAATCATCCTAATAATTTGAAAACGGCATTTCTAATTAGATTTCATGAAAATAAAAATATCTATACAAAATTTATATTTTTTTATAAAGAAATAAAAAAGTTACAGCAGTTTTTGTGTGATATTTAAGAAAAACGTTTTTTTTGTATAATTTTAAAATTAATCGTCCTAATAATTTTAAAACAGCATTTCTAATTACATTTCATGAAAATAAAATTATTTATACAAAACTTACATCTTTTTATAAAGAAATAAAAAAGTTACAGCAGTTTTTGTGTATTATTTAAAAAAAACGTTTTTTTGTATAATTTTAAAATTAATCGTCCTAATAATTTTAAAACAACATTTCTAATTAGATTTCATGTAAATAAAATTATTTAAATAAAATTTACATTTTTTTATGAAGAAACAAAAAAGTTACTGCAGTTTTTGTGTGATTTTTAAGATAAAAGTTTTTTTTGTATAATTTTAAAATTATTTGTCCTAGAAATTTTAAAACGGCATTTATAATTAGATTTCATGTAAATAAAAATACTTATACAAAATTAACATTTTTTTATAAAGAAATAAAAAAGTTACAGCAGTTTTTGTGTGATTTTTAAGAAAAACTTTTTTTTTGTATAATTTTAAAATTAATCGACTAATAATTTTAAAACGGCATTTCTAATTAGATTTCATGAAAATAAAAATATCTAAACAAAATTTACATTTTTTTATAAAGAAATAAAAAAGTTACAGCAGTTTTTGTGTGATATTTAAGAAAAACGTTTTTTTTGTATAATTTTAAAATTAATCATCCTAATAATTTAAAAACAGCATTTCTAATTAGATTTCATGAAAATAAAATTATTTATACAAAACTTACATTTTTTTATAAAGAAATAAAAAAGTTACAGCAGTTTTTGTGTAATATTTAAAAAAAACGTTTTTTTTTGTATAATTTTAAAATTAATCGTCCTAATAATTTAAGAACGGCATTTCTAATTAGATTTCATGAAAATAAAAATATCTATACAAAATTTACATTTTTTTATAAAGAAATAAAAAAGTTACAGCAGTTTTTGTGTGATATTTAAGAAAAACGTTTTTTTGTATAATTTTAAAATTAATCGTCCTAATAATTTTAAAACGGCATTTCTAATTAGATTTCATGAAAATAAAATTATTTTAACAAAATTTTCATTTTTTTATAAAGAAATAAAAAAGTTACAGTAGTTTTTGTGTGATTTTTAAGAAAAACGTTTTTTTTGTATAATTTTAAAATTAATCGTCCTAAAAATTTTAAAACGGCATTTCTAATTAGATTTCATGAAAATAAAATTATTTAAACAAAATTTACATTTTTTTATAAAGAAATAAAAAAGTTACAGCAGTTTTTGTGTGATATTTAAGAAAAACGTTTTTTTGTTTAATTTTAAAATTAATCGTCCTAATAATTTTAAAACGGCATTTCTAATTAGATTTCATGAAAATAAAATTATTTAAACAAAATTTACATTTTTTTATAAAGAAATAAAAAAGTTACAGCAGTTTTTGTTTGATTTTTAAGAAAAACGCATTATTTCTAAAAAATAACGTTTTTTTGATATAATTTTAAATTTAATCGTCCTCATAATTTTAAAACGGCATTTCTAATTAGATTTCATGAAAATAAAATTATTTATACAAAACTTACATTTTTTTATAAAGAAATAAAAAAGTTACAGCAGTTGTTGTCTGATATTTAAGAAAAACGTTTTTTTTTGTATAATTTTAAAATTAATCGTCCTAAAAATTTTAAAACGGCATTTCTAATTAGATTTCATGAAAATAAAAATTTGTAGAGGGTGAATTAAAACGGCTTACGAACTCCTTATGTGTGTATTTATTTTTAATACATTATGCCAACGTTTCGATAATTTATTTTTATCTTTTTCAAGGCTAGAAAAACATTAAAATTACAAAAAGAAAAACATGACTAACAAATAGGATTGTACAAGAGTAAAAGAATTTGGTTAAAATTGAACACATAATTAAAAAACTTTTAAAATTAATTGTTTAGTTATCACAGTATATCACAGAAAAATGTATGACTGGTGAAGTACCTCATTGACCCTAGTAAGTTATATTTAGAAACAAAAATTACCTTTATTAATTTTAAATACACATATATATATACAGGGTGGCCCAACTAAGAGTTCCCACCCAGATTATTTCGAAAACCAATAATTTTTCAAAAAAACCCTAAAACCGGTCAATTTTTATTTGGCGGGGGACCAATTTTTATGGTAACGCAAGAGACAACCCCTCACCCAGTTATGCAGGGACACTACCCCTTCATAAATCTTAAATGGCAATAGGGGTCGAGTGATACATCATTGTAAAGTTCCTACGATTTTCTATACAGATGTCATTTTTTTTTTAATTTGATGGAATATTTGAGAAGTTGTAGTATTTTCACGTTAGACATCTAAAACGGGTTTTTAATGGGTAACATGGGTTTAAAAGGCTTTTAAATCATGATTTTGTTAAAAGTTACAATAAAAATAAATACAACCTTACATTGGTCCCCCACTAAATAACAAATGATCAGTTTGAGGCTATTTTTCAAAAATTACTTGTTTTCATAGTAACCTGGGTGGGAACTAAGTCTTTTGAAAAAAGACTCTGAAACCGGTCAACACTTATTAAATGGGGAATCAAAGTATGATTGTAATTATTTTTAACAAAATCAAGCTTTAAAACCCTTTTTAGCCCATGTCACCTGTTAAAAACACGTTTTACATGCCTAACCTGAAAATGCTATAACTTCTCAAATATTCCATCAAATTAAAAAAAAATATGATAGTTGTATAGAGAATAGTAGGAGCTTTACAATGATGTATCACTCGACCCCTATTGCCATTTAAGATTTCTGAAGGGGTAGTTTCCCTGCATAACTGGGAGAGGGGTTGTCCCTTGAGTTTCCATAAAAATTGGTCCCCTGCCAAATAAAAATTGACCGGTTTCAGGGTTTTTTTCAAAAATTATTGTTTTTCGAAATAACCTGGGTGGGAACTCTTAGTTGGGCCACCCTGTATATGTATGTATGTATGAATATAACTTACTAGGGTCAATGAGGTACTTCACCAGTCATACATTTTTCTGTGATATACTGTGATAACTAAACAATTAATTTTAAAAGTTTTTTAATTATGTGTTCAATTTTAACCAAATTCTTTTACTCTTGTACAATCCTATTTGTTAGTCATGTTTTTCTTTTTGTAATTTTAATGTTTTTCTAGCCTTGAAAAAGATAAAAATAAATTATCGAAACGTTGGCATAATGTATTAAAAATAAATACACACATACGGAGTTCGTAAGCCGTTTTAATTCACCCTCTACAAATTATATTCACGAACGATTTACTTCATCTCTTCATTTATTACTTGAAAATAAAAATATCTATACAAAATTAACGTTTTTTTATAAAGAAATAAAAAAGTTACAGCAGTTTTTGTGCGAATTTTAAGAAAAACGTTTTTTTTTTGTATAATTTTAAAATTAATCGTCCTAAAAATTTTAAAACAAGATTTCTAATTAGATTTCATGTAAATAAAATTATTTAAACAAAATTTTCATTTTTTTATAAAGAAACAAAAAAGTTACTGCAGTTTTTGTGTGATTTTTGAAAAAAAAGGTTTTTTTTGTATAATTTTAAAATTAATCGTCCTAATAATTTAAAAACGGCATTTCTAATTAGATTTCATGAAAATAGAAATACCTATACAAAATTTACATTTTTTTATAAAGAAATAAAAAAGTTACAGCAGGTTTTGTGCGAATTTTAAGAAAAACGTTTTTTTTTGTATAATTTTAAAATTAATCGTCCTAAAAATTTTAAAACGGCATTTCTAATTAGATTTCATAAAAATAAAATTATTTATACAAAATTTACATTTTTTTATAAAGAAATAAAAAAGTTACAGCAGTTTTAGTGTGATATTTAAGAAAAACGTTTTTTTTGTATAATTTTAAAATTAATCGTCCTAATAATTTTAAAACGGCATTTCTAATTAGATTTCATGAAAATAAAAATATCTATACAAAATTTACATTTTTTTATAAAGAAATAAAAAAGTTACAGCAGTTTTTGTGCGAATTTTAAGGAAAACGTTTTTTTTGTATAATTTTAAAATTAATCGTCCTAGAAATTTAAAAACGGCATTTCTAATTAGATTTTATGAAAATAAAAATATCTATACAAAATTAACGTTTTTTTATAAAGAATTAAAAAAGTTACAGCAGTTTTTGTGCAAATTTTAAGAAAAACGTTTTTTTTGTATAATTTTAAAATTAATCGTCCTAAAAATTTTAAAACGGCATTTCTAATTAGATTTCATGAAATTAAAAATATCTATACAAAATTTACATTTTTTTATAAAGAAATAAAAAAGTTACAGCAGTTTTTGTGTGATATTTAAGAAAAACGTTTTTTTTGTATAATTTTAAAATTAGTCGTCCTTAAAATTTTAAAACAAGATTTCTAATTAGATTTCATGTAAATAAAATTATTTAAACAAAATTTTCATTTTTTTATAAAGAAACAAAAAAGTTACTGCAGTTTTTGTGTGATTTTTGAAAAAAACGTTTTTTTTGTATAATTTTAAAATTAATCGTCGTAAAAATTTTAAAACGGCATTTCTAATTAGATTTAATGAAAATAAAATTATTTATACAAAATTTACATTTTTTTATAAAGAAATAAAAAAGTTACAGCAGTTTTTGTGTGATTTTTAAGAAAAACGTTTTTTTTTGTATAATTTTAAAATTAATCGTCCTAATAATTTTAAAACAGCATTTCTAATTAGATTTCATGAAAATAAAATTATTTATACAAAACCTACATTTTTTTATAAAGAAATAAAAAAGTTACAACAGTTTTTGTGTAATATTTAAAAAAAACGTTTTTTTTTGTATAATTTTAAAATTATTCGTCCTAATAATTTAAAAACGGCATTTCTAATTAGATTTCATGAAAATAAAAATATCTATACAAAATTTACATTTTTTTATAAAGAAATAAAAAAGTTACAGCAGTTTTTGTGTGATTTTTAAGAAAAACGTTTTTTTTTGTATAATTTTAAAATTAATCGTCCTAATAATTTTAAAACAGCATTTCTAATTAGATTTCATGAAAATAAAATTATTTATACAAAACTTACATTTTTTTATAAAGAAATAAAAAAGTTACAGCAGTTTTTGTCTGATATTTAAGAAAAACGTTTTTTTTGTATAATTTTAAAATTAATCGTCCTAAAAATTTTAAAACGGCATTTCTAATTAGGTTTCATGAAAATAAAAATATCTATACAAAATTAACGTTTTTTTATAAAGAAATAAAAAAGTTACAGCAGTTTTTGTGCGAATTTTAAGAAAAACGTTTTTTTTTGTATAATTTTAAAATTAATCGTCCTAAAAATTTTAAAACGGCATTTCTAATTAGATTTCATGAAAATAAAAATATCTATACAAAATTAACGTTTTTTTATAAAGAAATAAAAAAGTTACAGCAGTTTTTGTGCGAATTTTAAGAAAAACGTTTTTTTTTGCATAATTTTAAAATTAATCGTCCTAAAAATTTTAAAACGGCATTTCTAATTAGATTTCATGAAAATAAAAATATCTATACAAAATTAACGTTTTTTTATAAAGAAATAAAAAAGTTACAGCAGTTTTTGTGCGAATTTTAAGAAAAACGTTTTTTTTTGTATAATTTTAAAATTAATCGTTCTAAAAATTTTAAAACGGCATTTCTAATTAGATTTTATAAAAATAAAATTATTTATACAAAATTTACATTTTTTTATAAAGAAATAAAAAAGTTACAGTAGTTTTTGTGTGATATTTAAGAAAAACGTTTTTTTTTGTATAATTTTAAAATTAATCGTCCTAATAATTTTAAAACGGCATTTCTAATTAGATTTCATGAAAATAAAAATATCTATACAAAATTTACATTTTTTTATAAAGAAATAAAAAAGTTACAGCAGTTTTTGTGCGAATTTTAAGACAAACGTTTTTTTTTGTATAATTTTAAAATTAATCGTCCTAATAATATAAAAACAGCATTTCTAATTAGATTTCATGAAAATAAAATTATTTATACAAAACTTACATTTTTTTATAAAGAAATAAAAAAGTTACAGCAGTTTTTGTGTAATATTTAAAAAAAACGTTTTTTTTGTATAATTTTAAAATTAATCATCCTAATAATTTAAGAACGGCATTTCTAATTAGATTTCATGAAAATAAAAATATCTATACAAAATTTACATTTTTTTATAAAGAAATAAAAAAGTTACAGCAGTTTTTGTGTGATATTTAAGAAAAACGTTTTTTTGTATAATTTTAAAATTAATCGTCCTAATAATTTTAAAACGGCATTTCTAATTAGATTTCATGAAAATAAAATTATTTTAACAAAATTTTCATTTTTTTATAAAGAAATAAAAAAGTTACAGTAGTTTTTGTGTGATATTTAAGAAAAACGTTTTTTTGTATAATTTTAAAATTAATCGTCCTAATAATTTTAAAACGGCATTTCTAATTAGATTTCATGAAAATAAAAATATCTATACAAAATTTACATTTTTTTATAAAGAAATAAAAAAGTTACAGCAGTTTTTGTGCGAATTTTAAGACAAACGTTTTTTTTTGTATAATTTTAAAATTAATCGTCCTAATAATTTAAAAACAGCATTTCTAATTAGATTTCATGAAAATAAAATTATTTATACAAAACTTACATTTTTTTATAAAGAAATAAAAAAGTTACAGCAGTTTTTGTGTAATATTTAAAAAAAACGTTTTTTTTGTATAATTTTAAAATTAATCATCCTAATAATTTAAGAACGGCATTTCTAATTAGATTTCATGAAAATAAAAATATCTATACAAAATTTACATTTTTTTATAAAGAAATAAAAAAGTTACAGCAGTTTTTGTGTGATATTTAAGAAAAACGTTTTTTTGTATAATTTTAAAATTAATCGTCCTAATAATTTTAAAACGGCATTTCTAATTAGATTTCATGAAAATAAAATTATTTTAACAAAATTTTCATTTTTTTATAAAGAAATAAAAAAGTTACAGTAGTTTTTGTGTGATTTTTAAGAAAAACGTTTTTTTTGTATAATTTTAAAATTAATCGTCCTAAAAATTTTAAAACGGCATTTCTAATTAGATTTCATGAAAATAAAATCATTTAAACAAAATTTACATTTTTTTATAAAGAAATAAAAAAGTTACAGCAGTTTTTGTGTGATTTTTAAGAAAAGCGTTTTTTTTTGTATAATTTTAAAATTAATCGTCCTAATAATTTTAAAACGGCATTTCTAATTAGATTTCATGAAATTAAAAATATCTATACAAAATTTACATTTTTTTATAAAGAAATAAAAAAGTTACAGCAGTTTTTGTGTGATTTTTAAGAAAAACGTTTTTTTTTGTATAATTTTAAAATTAATCGTCCTAATAATTTTAAAACAGCATTTCTAATTAGATTTCATGAAAATAAAATTATTTATACAAAACTTACATTTTTTTATAAAGAAATAAAAAAGTTACAGCAGTTTTTGTCTGATATTTAAGAAAAACGTTTTTTTTGTATAATTTTAAAATTAATCGTCCTAAAAATTTTAAAACAACATTTCTAATTAGATTTCATGAAAATAAAAATACTTATACAAAATTAACATTTTTTTATAAAGAAATAAAAAAGTTACAACAGTTTTTGTGTAATATTTAAAAAAAACGTTTTTTTTGTATAATTTTAAAATTATTCGTCCTAATAATTTAAAAACGGCATTTCTAATTAGATTTCATGAAATTAAAAATATCTATACAAAATTTACATTTTTTTATAAAGAAATAAAAAAGTTACAGCAGTTTTTGTGTGATTTTTAAGAAAAACGTTTTTTTTTGTATAATTTTAAAATTAATCGTCCTAATAATTTTAAAACAGCATTTCTAATTAGATTTCATGAAAATAAAATTATTTATACAAAACTTACATTTTTTTATAAAGAAATAAAAAAGTTACAGCAGTTTTTGTCTGATATTTAAGAAAAACGTTTTTTTTGTATAATTTTAAAATTAATCGTCCTAAAAATTTTAATACGGCATTTCTAATTAGGTTTCATGAAAATAAAAATATCTATACAAAATTAACGTTTTTTTATAAAGAAATAAAAAAGTTACAGCAGTTTTTGTGCGAATTTTAAGAAAAACGTTTTTTTTTGTATAATTTTAAAATTAATCGTCCTAAAAATTTTAAAACGGCATTTCTAATTAGATTTCATGAAAATAAAAATATCTATACAAAATTAACGTTTTTTTATAAAGAAATAAAAAAGTTACAGCAGTTTTTGTGCGAATTTTAAGAAAAACGTTTTTTTTTGCATAATTTTAAAATTAATCGTCCTAAAAATTTTAAAACGGCATTTCTAATTAGATTTCATGAAAATAAAAATATCTATACAAAATTAACGTTTTTTTATAAAGAAATAAAAAAGTTACAGCAGTTTTTGTGCGAATTTTAAGAAAAACGTTTTTTTTTGTATAATTTTAAAATTAATTGTTCTAAAAATTTTAAAACGGCATTTCTAATTAGATTTTATAAAAATAAAATTATTTATACAAAATTTACATTTTTTTATAAAGAAATAAAAAAGTTACAGTAGTTTTTGTGTGATATTTAAGAAAAACGTTTTTTTTGTATAATTTTAAAATTAATCGTCCTAATAATTTTAAAACGGCATTTCTAATTAGATTTCATGAAAATAAAAATATCTATACAAAATTTACATTTTTTTATAAAGAAATAAAAAAGTTACAGCAGTTTTTGTGCGAATTTTAAGACAAACGTTTTTTTTTGTATAATTTTAAAATTAATCGTCCTAATAATTTAAAAACAGCATTTCTAATTAGATTTCATGAAAATAAAATTATTTATACAAAACTTACATTTTTTTATAAAGAAATAAAAAAGTTACAGCAGTTTTTGTGTAATATTTAAAAAAAACGTTTTTTTTGTATAATTTTAAAATTAATCATCCTAATAATTTAAGAACGGCATTTCTAATTAGATTTCATGAAAATAAAAATATCTATACAAAATTTACATTTTTTTATAAAGAAATAAAAAAGTTACAGCAGTTTTTGTGTGATATTTAAGAAAAACGTTTTTTTGTATAATTTTAAAATTAATCGTCCTAATAATTTTAAAACGGCATTTCTAATTAGATTTCATGAAAATAAAATTATTTTAACAAAATTTTCATTTTTTTATAAAGAAATAAAAAAGTTACAGTAGTTTTTGTGTGATTTTTAAGAAAAACGTTTTTTTTGTATAATTTTAAAATTAATCGTCCTAAAAATTTTAAAACGGCATTTCTAATTAGATTTCATGAAAATAAAATCATTTAAACAAAATTTACATTTTTTTATAAAGAAATAAAAAAGTTACAGCAGTTTTTGTGTGATTTTTAAGAAAAGCGTTTTTTTTTGTATAATTTTAAAATTAATCGTCCTAATAATTTTAAAACGGCATTTCTAATTAGATTTCATGAAAATAAAATTATTTAAACCAAATTTACATTTTTTTATGAAGAAACAAAAAAGTTACTGCAGTTTTTGTGTGATTTTTAAGAAAAACGTTTTTTTTGTATAATTTTAAAATTAATCGTCCTAAAAATTTTAAAACAACATTTCTAATTAGATTTCATGAAAATAAAAATACTTATACAAAATTAACATTTTTTTATAAAGAAATAAAAAAGTTACAGCAGTTTTTGTCTGATATTTAAGAAAAACGTTTTTTTTGTATAATTTTAAAATTAATCGTCCTAAAAATTTTAAAACGGCATTTCTAATTAGATTTCATGAAAATAAAAATATCTATACAAAATTAACGTTTTTTTATAAAGAAATAAAAAAGTTACAGCAGTTTTTGGGCGAATTTTAAGAAAAACGTTTTTTTTTTGTATAATTTTAAAATTAATCGTCCTAAAAATTTTAAAACGGCATTTCTAATTAGATTTCATGAAAATAAAAATATTTATACAAAATTAACGTTTTTTTATAAAGAAATAAAAAAGTTACAGCAGTTTTTGTGCGAATTTTAAGAAAAACGTTTTTTTTTGCATAATTTTAAAATTAATCGTCCTAAAAATTTTAAAACGGCATTTCTAATTAGATTTCATGAAAATAAAAATATCTATACAAAATTAACGTTTTTTTATAAAGAAATAAAAAAGTTACAGCAGTTTTTGTGCGAATTTTAAGAAAAACGTTTTTTTTTGTTTAATTTTAAAATTAATCGTTCTAAAAATTTTAAAACGGCATTTCTAATTAGATTTTATAAAAATAAAATTATTTATACAAAATTTACGTTTTTTTATAAAGAAATAAAAAAGTTACAGCAGTTTTTGTGTGATATTTAAGAAAAACGTTTTTTTTTGTATAATTTTGAAATTAATCGTCCTAATAATTTTAAAACGGCATTTCTAATTAGATTTCATGAAAATAAAATATCTATACAAAATTTACATTATTTTATAAAGAAATAAAAAAGTTACAGCAGTTTTTGTGCGAATTTTAAGACAAACGTTTTTTTTTGTATAATTTTAAAATTAATCGTCCTAAAAATTTTAAAACAGCATTTCTAATTAGATTTCATGAAAATAAAAATATCTATATAAAATTAACGTTTTTTTATAAAGAAATAAAAAAGTTACAGCAGTTTTTGTGTTATATTTAAGAAAAACGTTTTTTTTTGTATAATTTTAAAATTAATCGTCCTAATTATTTTAAAACGGCATTTCTAATTTGATTTCATGAAAATAATAATACCTATACAAAATTTACATTTTTTTATAAAGAAATAAAAAAGTTACAGCAGGTTTTGTGCGAATTTTAAGAAAAACGTTTTTTTTTGTATAATTTTAAAATTAATCGTCCTAAAAATTTTAAAACGGCATTTCTAATTAGATTTCATAAAAATAAAATTATTTATACAAAATTTACATTTTTTTATATAGAAATAAAAAAGTTACAGCAGTTTTTGTGTGACATTTAAGAAAAACGTTTTTTTTGTATAATTTTAAAATTAATCGTCCTAATAATTTTAAAACGGCATTTTTAATTAGATTTCATGAAAATAAAAATATCTATACAAAAGTTACATTTTTTTATAAAGAAATAAAAAAGTTACAGCAGTTTTTGTGTGATTTTTAAGAAAAACGTTTTTTTTTGTATAATTTTAAAATTAATCGTCCTAATAATTTTAAAACAGCATTTCTAATTAGATTTCATGAAAATAAAATTATTTATACAAAACTTACATTTTTTTATAAAGAAATAAAAAAGTTACAGCAGTTTTTGTCTGATATTTAAGAAAAACGTTTTTTTTTGTATAATTTTAAAATTAATCGTCCTAATAATTTTAAAACGGCATTTCTAATTAGATTTAATGAAAATAAAATTATTTATACAAAATTTACATTTTTTTATAAAGAAATAAAAAAGTTACAACAGTTTTTGTGTAATATTTAAAAAAAACGTTTTTTTTGTATAATTTTAAAATTATTCGTCCTAATAATTTAAAAACGGCATTTCTAATTAGATTTCATGAAAATAAAAATATCTATACAAAATTTACATTTTTTTATAAAGAAATAAAAAAGTTACAGCAGTTTTTGTGTGATTTTTAAGAAAAACGTTTTTTTTTTGTATAATTTTAAAATTAATCGTCCTAATAATTTTAAAACAGCATTTCTAATTAGATTTCATGAAAATAAAATTATTTATACAAAACTTACATTTTTTTATAAAGAAATAAAAAAGTTACAGCAGTTTTTGTCTGATATTTAAGAAAAACGTTTTTTTTGTATAATTTTAAAATTAATCGTCCTAAAAATTTTAAAACGGCATTTCTAATTAGGTTTCATGAAAATAAAAATATCTATACAAAATTAACGTTTTTTTATAAAGAAATAAAAAAGTTACAGCAGTTTTTGTGCGAATTTTAAGAAAAACGTTTTTTTTTGTATAATTTTAAAATTAATCGTCCTAAAAATTTTAAAACGGCATTTCTAATTAGATTTCATGAAAATAAAAATATCTATACAAAATTAACGTTTTTTTATAAAGAAATAAAAAAGTTACAGCAGTTTTTGTGCGAATTTTAAGAAAAACGTTTTTTTTTGCATAATTTTAAAATTAATCGTCCTAAAAATTTTAAAACGGCATTTCTAATTAGATTTCATGAAAATAAAAATATCTATACAAAATTAACGTTTTTTTATAAAGAAATAAAAAAGTTACAGCAGTTTTTGTGCGAATTTTAAGAAAAACGTTTTTTTTTGTATAATTTTAAAATTAATCGTTCTAAAAATTTTAAAACGGCATTTCTAATTAGATTTTATAAAAATAAAATTATTTATACAAAATTTACATTTTTTTATAAAGAAATAAAAAAGTTACAGTAGTTTTTGTGTGATATTTAAGAAAAACGTTTTTTTTTGTATAATTTTAAAATTAATCGTCCTAATAATTTTAAAACGGCATTTCTAATTAGATTTCATGAAAATAAAAATATCTATACAAAATTTACATTTTTTTATAAAGAAATAAAAAAGTTACAACAGTTTTTGTGCGAATTTTAAGACAAACGTTTTTTTTTGTATAATTTTAAAATTAATCGTCCTAATAATTTAAAAACAGCATTTCTAATTAGATTTCATGAAAATAAAATTATTTATACAAAACTTACATTTTTTTATAAAGAAATAAAAAAGTTACAGCAGTTTTTGTGTAATATTTAAAAAAAACGTTTTTTTTGTATAATTTTAAAATTAATCATCCTAATAATTTAAGAACGGCATTTCTAATTAGATTTCATGAAAATAAAAATATCTATACAAAATTTACATTTTTTTATAAAGAAATAAAAAAGTTACAGCAGTTTTTGTGTGATATTTAAGAAAAACGTTTTTTTGTATAATTTTAAAATTAATCGTCCTAATAATTTTAAAACGGCATTTCTAATTAGATTTCATGAAAATAAAATTATTTTAACAAAATTTTCATTTTTTTATAAAGAAATAAAAAAGTTACAGTAGTTTTTGTGTGATTTTTAAGAAAAACGTTTTTTTTGTATAATTTTAAAATTAATCGTCCTAAAAATTTTAAAACGGCATTTCTAATTAGATTTCATGAAAATAAAATCATTTAAACAAAATTTACAATTTTTTATAAAGAAATAAAAAAGTTACAGCAGTTTTTGTGTGATTTTTAAGAAAAGCGTTTTTTTTTGTATAATTTTAAAATTAATCGTCCTAATAATTTTAAAACGGCATTTCTAATTAGATTTCATGAAAATAAAATTATTTAAACCAAATTTACATTTTTTTATGAAGAAACAAAAAAGTTACTGCAGTTTTTGTGTGATTTTTAAGAAAAACGTTTTTTTTGTATAATTTTAAAATTAATCGTCCTAAAAATTTTAAAACAACATTTCTAATTAGATTTCATGAAAATAAAAATACTTATACAAAATTAACATTTTTTTATAAAGAAATAAAAAAGTTACAGCAGTTTTTGTCTGATATTTAAGAAAAACGTTTTTTTTGTATAATTTTAAAATTAATCGTCCTAAAAATTTTAAAACGGCATTTCTAATTAGATTTCATGAAAATAAAAATATCTATACAAAATTAACGTTTTTTTATAAAGAAATAAAAAAGTTACAGCAGTTTTTGTGCGAATTTTAAGAAAAACGTTTTTTTTTGTATAATTTTAAAATTAATCGTCCTAAAAATTTTAAAACGGCATTTCTAATTAGATTTCATGAAAATAAAAATATCTATACAAAATTAACGTTTTTTTATAAAGAAATAAAAAAGTTACAGCAGTTTTTGTGCGAATTTTAAGAAAAACGTTTTTTTTTGCATAATTTTAAAATTAATCGTCCTAAAAATTTTAAAACGGCATTTCTAATTAGATTTCATGAAAATAAAAATATCTATACAAAATTAACGTTTTTTTATAAAGAAATAAAAAAGTTACAGCAGTTTTTGTGCGAATTTTAAGAAAAACGTTTTTTTTTGTATAATTTTAAAATTAATCGTTCTAAAAATTTTAAAACGGCATTTCTAATTAGATTTTATAAAAATAAAATTATTTATACAAAATTTACATTTTTTTATAAAGAAATAAAAAAGTTACAGCAGTTTTTGTGTGATATTTAAGAAAAACGTTTTTTTTTGTATAATTTTGAAATTAATCGTCCTAATAATTTTAAAACGGCATTTCTAATTAGATTTCATGAAAATAAAAATATCTATACAAAATTTACATTATTTTATAAAGAAATAAAAAAGTTACAGCAGTTTTTGTGCGAATTTTAAGACAAACGTTTTTTTTTGTATAATTTTAAAATTAATCGTCCTAAAAATTTTAAAACAGCATTTTTAATTAGATTTCATGAAAATAAAAATATCTATACAAAATTAACGTTTTTTTATAAAGAAATAAAAAAGTTACAGCAGTTTTTGTGTTATATTTAAGAAAAACGTTTTTTTTGTATAATTTTAAAATTAATCGTCCTAATTATTTTAAAACGGCATTTCTAATTTGATTTCATGAAAATAATAATACCTATACAAAATTTACATTTTTTTATAAAGAAATAAAAAAGTTACAGCAGGTTTTGTGCGAATTTTAAGAAAAACGTTTTTTTTGTATAATTTTAAAATTAATCGTCCTAAAAATTTTAAAACGGCATTTCTAATTAGATTTCATAAAAATAAAATTATTTATACAAAATTTACATTTTTTTATATAGAAATAAAAAAGTTACAGCAGTTTTTGTGTGACATTTAAGAAAAACGTTTTTTTTGTATAATTTTAAAATTAATCGTCCTAAAAATTTTAAAACAGCATTTTTAATTAGATTTCATGAAAATAAAAATATCTATACAAAATTAACGTTTTTTTATAAAGAAATAAAAAAGTTACAGCAGTTTTTGTGTTATATTTAAGAAAAACGTTTTTTTTGTATAATTTTGAAATTAATCGTCCTAATAATTTTAAAACGGCATTTCTAATTAGATTTCATGAAAATAAAAATATCTATACAAAATTTACATTATTTTATAAAGAAATAAAAAAGTTACAGCAGTTTTTGTGCGAATTTTAAGACAAACGTTTTTTTTTGTATAATTTTAAAATTAATCGTCCTAAAAATTTTAAAACAGCATTTTTAATTAGATTTCATGAAAATAAAAATATCTATACAAAATTAACGTTTTTTTATAAAGAAATAAAAAAGTTACAGCAGTTTTTGTGTTATATTTAAGAAAAACGTTTTTTTTGTATAATTTTAAAATTAATCGTCCTAATTATTTTAAAACGGCATTTCTAATTTGATTTCATGAAAATAATAATACCTATACAAAATTTACATTTTTTTATAAAGAAATAAAAAAGTTACAGCAGGTTTTGTGCGAATTTTAAGAAAAACGTTTTTTTTGTATAATTTTAAAATTAATCGTCCTAAAAATTTTAAAACGGCATTTCTAATTAGATTTCATGAAAATAAAAATATCTATACAAAATTTACATTTTTTTATAAAGAAATAAATAAGTTACAGCAGCTTTTGTGTGATATTTATAAAAAACGTTTTTTTTGTATAATTTTAAAATTAGTCGTCCTAAAAATTTTAAAACGAGATTTCTAATTAGATTTCATGTAAATAAAATTATTTAAACAAAATTTTCATTTTTTTATAAAGAAACAAAAAAGTTACTGCAGTTTTTGTGTGATTTTTGAAAAAAAAGGTTTTTTTTGTATAATTTTAAAATTAATCGTCCTAATAATTTAAAAACGGCATTTCTAATTAGATTTCATGAAAATAATAATACCTATACAAAATTAACGTTTGTTTATAAAGAAATAAAAAAGTAAAGCAGTTTTTGTGCGAATTTTAAGAAAAACGTTTTTTTTGTATAATTTTAAAATTAATCGTCCTAAAAATTTTAAAACGGCATTTCTAATTAGATTTCATGAAATTAAAAATATCTATACAAAATTTACATTTTTTTATAAAGAAATAAAAAAGTTACAGCAGTTTTTGTGTGATATTTAAGAAAAACGTTTTTTTTGTATAATTTTAAAACTAGTCGTCCTAAAAATTTTAAAACAAGATTTCTAATTAGATTTCATGTAAATAAAATTATTTAAACAAAATTTTCATTTTTTTATAAAGAAACAAAAAAGTTACTGCAGTTTTTGTGTGATTTTTGAAAAAAACGTTTTTTTTGTATAATTTTAAAATTAATCGTCGTAAAAATTTTAAAACGGCATTTCTAATTAGATTTAATGAAAATAAAATTATTTATACAAAATTTACATTTTTTTATAAAGAAATAAAAAAGTTACAGCAGTTTTTGTGTGATTTTTAAGAAAAACGTTTTTTTTGTATAATTTTAAAATTAATCGTCCTAATAATTTTAAAACAGCATTTCTAATTAGATTTCATGAAAATAAAATTATTTATACAAAACCTACATTTTTTTATAAAGAAATAAAAAAGTTACAACAGTTTTTGTGTAATATTTAAAAAAAACGTTTTTTTTGTATAATTTTAAAATTATTCGTCCTAATAATTTAAAAATGGCATTTCTAATTAGATTTCATGAAAATAAAAATATCTATACAAAACTAACGTTTTTTTATAAAGAAATAAAAAAGTTACAGCAGTTTTTGTGCGAATTTTAAGAAAAACGTTTTTTTTTGCATAATTTTAAAATTAATCGTCCTAAAAATTTTAAAACGGCATTTCTAATTAGATTTCATGAAAATAAAAATATCTATACAAAATTAACGTTTTTTTATAAAGAAATAAAAAAGTTACAGCAGTTTTTGTGCGAATTTTAAGAAAAACGTTTTTTTTTGTATAATTTTAAAATTAATCGTTCTAAAAATTTTAAAACGGCATTTCTAATTAGATTTTATAAAAATAAAATTATTTATACAAAATTTACATTTTTTTATAAAGAAATAAAAAAGTTACAGTAGTTTTTGTGTGATATTTAAGAAAAACGTTTTTTTTTGTATAATTTTAAAATTAATCGTCCTAATAATTTTAAAACGGCATTTCTAATTAGATTTCATGAAAATAAAAATATCCATACAAAATTTACATTTTTTTATAAAGAAATAAAAAAGTTACAGCAGTTTTTGTGCGAATTTTAAGACAAACGTTTTTTTTTGTATAATTTTAAAATTAATCGTCCTAATAATTTTAAAACGGCATTTCTAATTAGATTTCATGAAAATAAAATTATTTTAACAAAATTTTCATTTTTTTATAAAGAAATAAAAAAGTTACAGTAGTTTTTGTGTGATTTTTAAGAAAAACGTTTTTTTTGTATAATTTTAAAATTAATCGTCCTAAAAATTTTAAAACAGCATTTCTAATTAGATTTCATGAAAATAAAATCATTTAAACAAAATTTACATTTTTTTATAAAGAAATAAAAAAGTTACAGCAGTTTTTGTGTGATTTTTAAGAAAAGCGTTTTTTTTTGTATAATTTTAAAATTAATCGTCCTAATAATTTTAAAACGGCATTTCTAATTAGATTTCATGAAAATAAAATTATTTAAACCAAATTTACATTTTTTTATGAAGAAACAAAAAAGTTACTGCAGTTTTTGTGTGATTTTTAAGAAAAACGTTTTTTTTGTATAATTTTAAAATTAATCGTCCTAAAAATTTTAAAACAACATTTCTAATTAGATTTCATGAAAATAAAAATACTTATACAAAATTAACATTTTTTTATAAAGAAATAAAAAAGTTACAGCAGTTTTTGTCTGATATTTAAGAAAAACGTTTTTTTTGTATAATTTTAAAATTAATCGTCCTAAAAATTTTAAAACGGCATTTCTAATTAGATTTCATGAAAATAAAAATATCTATACAAAATTAACGTTTTTTTATAAAGAAATAAAAAAGTTACAGCAGTTTTTGTGCGAATTTTAAGAAAAACGTTTTTTTTTGTATAATTTTAAAATTAATCGTCCTAAAAATTTTAAAACGGCATTTCTAATTAGATTTCATGAAAATAAAAATATCTATACAAAATTAACGTTTTTTTATAAAGAAATAAAAAAGTTACAGCAGTTTTTGTGCGAATTTTAAGAAAAACGTTTTTTTTTGCATAATTTTAAAATTAATCGTCCTAAAAATTTTAAAACGGCATTTCTAATTAGATTTCATGAAAATAAAAATATCTATACAAAATTAACGTTTTTTTATAAAGAAATAAAAAAGTTACAGCAGTTTTTGTGCGAATTTTAAGAAAAACGTTTTTTTTTGTATAATTTTAAAATTAATCGTTCTAAAAATTTTAAAACGGCATTTCTAATTAGATTTTATAAAAATAAAATTATTTATACAAAATTTACATTTTTTTATAAAGAAATAAAAAAGTTACAGCAGTTTTTGTGTGATATTTAAGAAAAACGTTTTTTTTTGTATAATTTTGAAATTAATCGTCCTAATAATTATAAAACGGCATTTCTAATTAGATTTCATGAAAATAAAAATATCTATACAAAATTTACATTTTTTTATAAAGAAATAAAAAAGTTACAGCAGTTTTTGTGCGAATTTTAAGACAAACGTTTTTTTTTGTATAATTTTAAAATTAATCGTCCTAAAAATTTTAAAACAGCATTTCTAATTAGATTTCATGAAAATAAAAATATCTATACAAAATTAACGTTTTTTTATAAAGAAATAAAAAAGTTACAGCAGTTTTTGTGTTATATTTAAGAAAAACGTTTTTTTTGTATAATTTTAAAATTAATCGTCCTAATTATTTTAAAACGGCATTTCTAATTTGATTTCATGAAAATAATAATACCTATACAAAATTTACATTTTTTTATAAAGAAATAAAAAAGTTACAGCAGGTTTTGTGCGAATTTTAAGAAAAACGTTTTTTTTGTATAATTTTAAAATTAATCGTCCTAAAAATTTTAAAACGGCATTTCTAATTAGATTTCATAAAAATAAAATTATTTATACAAAATTTACATTTTTTTATATAGAAATAAAAAAGTTACAGCAGTTTTTGTGTGACATTTAAGAAAAACGTTTTTTTTGTATAATTTTAAAATTAATCGTCCTAATAATTTTAAAACGGCATTTTTAATTAGATTTCATGAAAATAAAAATATCTATACAAAATTTACATTTTTTTATAAAGAAATAAAAAAGTTACAGCAGTTTTTGTGCGAATTTTAAGGAAAAAGTTTTTTTTGTATAATTTTAAAATTAATCGTCCTAAAAATTTTAAAACGGCATTTCTAATTAGATTTCATGAAAATAAAAATATCTATACAAAATTTACATTTTTTTATAAAGAAATAAATAAGTTACAGCAGTTTTTGTGTGATATTTATGAAAAATGTTTTTTTTGTATAATTTTAAAATTAGTCGTCCTAAAAATTTTAAAACGAGATTTCTAATTAGATTTCATGTAAATAAAATTATTTAAACAAAATTTTCATTTTTTTATAAAGAAACAAAAAAGTTACTGCAGTTTTTGTGTGATTTTTGAAAAAAAAGGTTTTTTTTGTATAATTTTAAAATTAATCGTCCTAATAATTTAAAAACTTCATTTCTAATTAGATTTCATGAAAATAATAATACCTATACAAAATTAACGTTTGTTTATAAAGAAATAAAAAAGTAAAGCAGTTTTTGTGCGAATTTTAAGAAAAACGTTTTTTTTGTATAATTTTAAAATTAATCGTCCTAAAAATTTTAAAACGGCATTTCTAATTAGATTTCATGAAAATAAAAATATCTATACAAAATTAACGTTTTTTTATAAAGAAATAAAAAAGTTACAGCAGTTTTTGTGCGAATTTTAAGAAAAACGTTTTTTTTTTGTATAATTTTAAAATTAATCGTCCTAAAAATTTTAAAACGGCATTTCTAATTAGATTTCATGAAAATAAAAATATCTATACAAAATTTACATTTTTTTATAAAGAAATAAATAAGTTACAGCGGTTTTTGTGTGATATTTATGAAAAACGTTTTTTTTGTATAATTTTAAAATTAGTCGTCCTAAAAATTTTAAAACGAGATTTCTAATTAGATTTCATGTAAATAAAATTATTTAAACAAAATTTTCATTTTTTTATAAAAAAACAAAAAAGTTACTGCAGTTTTTGTGTGATTTTTGAAAAAAACGTTTTTTTTTGTATAATTTTAAAATTAATCGTCGTAAAAATTTTAAAACGGCATTTCTAATTAGATTTAATGAAAATAAAATTATTTATACAAAATTTACATTTTTTTATAAAGAAATAAAAAAGTTACAGCAGTTTTTGTGTGATTTTTAAGAAAAACGTTTTTTTTTGTATAATTTTAAAATTATTCGTCCTAAAAAATATAAAACGGCATTTATAATTGGATTTCATGAAAATAAAATTATTTATACAAAATTTAAATTTTTTTATAAAGAAATAAAAAGTTACAGCAGTTTTTGTGTGATATTTAAGAAAAACGTTTTTTTTGTATAATTTTAAAATTAATCATCCTAATAATTTTAAAACGGCATTTCTAATTAGATTTCATGAAAATAAAAATATCTATACAAAATTTACATTTTTTTATAAAGAAATAAAAAAGTTACAGCAGTTTTTGTGCGAATTTTAAGGAAAATGTTTTTTTTTGTATAATTTTAAAATTAATCGTCCTAAAAATTTTAAAACGGCATTTCTAATTAGATTTCATGAAAATAAAAATATCTATACAAAATTAACGTTTTTTTATAAAGAAATAAAAAAGTTACAGCAGTTTTTGTGCGAATTTTAAGAAAAACGTTTTTTTTGTATAATTTTAAAATTAATCGTCCTAAAAATTTTAAAACGGCATTTCTAATTAGATTTCATGAAAATAAAATTATTTAAACAAAATTTTCATTTTTTTATAAAGAAACAAAAAAGTTACTGCAGTTTTTGTGTGATTTTTGAAAAAAAAGGTTTTTTTTTGTATAATTTTAAAATTAATCGTCCTAATAATTTAAAAACTTCATTTCTAATTAGATTTCATGAAAATAATAATACCTATACAAAATTAACGTTTGTTTATAAAGAAATAAAAAAGTAAAGCAGTTTTTGTGCGAATTTTAAGAAAAACGTTTTTTTTGTATAATTTTAAAATTAATCGTCCTAAAAATTTTAAAACGGCATTTCTAATTAGATTTCATGAAAATAAAAATATCTATACAAAATTAACGTTTTTTTATAAAGAAATAAAAAAGTTACAGCAGTTTTTGTGTGATATTTATGAAAAACGTTTTTTTTGTATAATTTTAAAATTAGTCGTCCTAAAAATTTTAAAACGAGATTTCTAATTAGATTTCATGTAAATAAAATTATTTAAACAAAATTTTCATTTTTTTATAAAGAAACAAAAAAGTTACAGCAGTTTTTGTGTGACATTTAAGAAAAACGTTTTTTTTGTATAATTTTAAAATTAATCGTCCTAATAATTTTAAAACGGCATTTTTAATTAGATTTCATGAAAATAAAAATATCTATACAAAATTTACATTTTTTTATAAAGAAATAAAAAAGTTACAGCAGTTTTTGTGCGAATTTTAAGGAAAAAGTTTTTTTTGTATAATTTTAAAATTAATCGTCCTAAAAATTTTAAAACGGCATTTCTAATTAGATTTCATGAAAATAAAAATATCTATACAAAATTTACATTTTTTTATAAAGAAATAAATAAGTTACAGCAGTTTTTGTGTGATATTTATGAAAAACGTTTTTTTTGTATAATTTTAAAATTAGTCGTCCTAAAAATTTTAAAACGAGATTTCTAATTAGATTTCATGTAAATAAAATTATTTAAACAAAATTTTCATTTTTTTATAAAGAAACAAAAAAGTTACTGCAGTTTTTGTGTGATTTTTGAAAAAAAAGGTTTTTTTTGTATAATTTTAAAATTAATCGTCCTAATAATTTAAAAACTTCATTTCTAATTAGATTTCATGAAAATAATAATACCTATACAAAATTAACGTTTGTTTATAAAGAAATAAAAAAGTAAAGCAGTTTTTGTGCGAATTTTAAGAAAAACGTTTTTTTTGTATAATTTTAAAATTAATCGTCCTAAAAATTTTAAAACGGCATTTCTAATTAGATTTCATGAAAATAAAAATATCTATACAAAATTAACGTTTTTTTATAAAGAAATAAAAAAGTTACAGCAGTTTTTGTGCGAATTTTAAGAAAAACGTTTTTTTTTGTATAATTTTAAAATTAATCGTCCTAAAAATTTTAAAACGGCATTTCTAATTAGATTTCATGAAAATAAAAATATCTATACAAAATTTACATTTTTGTGTGATATTTATGAAAAACGTTTTTTTTGTATAATTTTAAAATTAGTCGTCCTAAAAATTTTAAAACGAGATTTCTAATTAGATTTCATGTAAATAAAATTATTTAAACAAAATTTTCATTTTTTTATAAAAAAACAAAAAAGTTACTGCAGTTTTTGTGTGATTTTTGAAAAAAACGTTTTTTTTGTATAATTTTAAAATTAATCGTCGTAAAAATTTTAAAACGGCATTTCTAATTAGATTTAATGAAAATAAAATTATTTATACAAAATTTACATTTTTTTATAAAGAAATAAAAAAGTTACAGCAGTTTTTGTGTGATTTTTAAGAAAAACGTTTTTTTTTGTATAATTTTAAAATTATTCGTCCTAAAAAATATAAAACGGCATTTATAATTAGATTTCATGAAAATAAAATTATTTATACAAAATTTAAATTTTTTTATAAAGAAATAAAAAGTTACAGCAGTTTTTGTGTGATATTTAAGAAAAACGTTTTTTTTGTATAATTTTAAAATTAATCATCCTAATAATTTTAAAACGGCATTTCTAATTAGATTTCATGAAAATAAAAATATCTATACAAAATTTACATTTTTTTATAAAGAAATAAAAAAGTTACAGCAGTTTTTGTGCGAATTTTAAGGAAAATGTTTTTTTTGTATAATTTTAAAATTAATCGTCCTAAAAATTTTAAAACGGCATTTCTAATTAGATTTCATGAAAATAAAAATATCTATACAAAATTAACGTTTTTTTATAAAGAAATAAAAAAGTTACAGCAGTTTTTGTGCGAATTTTAAGAAAAACGTTTTTTTGTATAATTTTAAAATTAATCGTCCTAAAAATTTTAAAACGGCATTTCTAATTAGATTTCATGAAAATAAAAATATCTATACAAAATTTACATTTTTTTATAAAGAAATAAATAAGTTACAGCAGTTTTTGTGTGATATTTATGAAAAACGTTTTTTTTGTATAATTTTAAAATTAGTCGTCCTAAAAATTTTAAAACGAGATTTCTAATTAGATTTCATGTAAATAAAATTATTTAAACCAAATTTTCATTTTTTTATAAAAAAACAAAAAAGTTACTGCAGTTTTTGTGTGATTTTTGAAAAAAACGTTTTTTTTGTATAATTTTAAAATTAATCGTCGTAAAAATTTTAAAACGGCATTTCTAATTAGATTTAATGAAAATAAAATTATTTATACAAAATTTACATTTTTTTATAAAGAAATAAAAAAGTTACAGCAGTTTTTGTGTGATTTTTAAGAAAAACGTTTTTTTTTGTATAATTTTAAAATTATTCGTCCTAAAAAATATAAAACGGCATTTATAATTAGATTTCATGAAAATAAAATTATTTATACAAAATTTAAATTTTTTTATAAAGAAATAAAAAGTTACAGCAGTTTTTGTGTGATATTTAAGAAAAACGTTTTTTTTGTATAATTTTAAAATTAATCGTACTAATAATTTTAAAACGGCATTTCTAATTAGATTTCATGAAAATAAAAATATCTATACAAAATTTACATTTTTTTATAAAGAAATAAAAAAGTTACACCAGGTTTTGTGCGAATTTTAAGAAAAACGTTTTTTTTGTATAATTTTAAAATTAATCGTCCTAAAAATTTTAAAACAGCATTTCTACTTAGATTTCATGAAAATAAAAATATCTATACAAAATTTACATTTTTTTATAAAGAAATAAAAAAGTTACAGCAGTTTTTGTGTGACATTTAAGAAAAATGTTTTTTTTGTATAATTTTAAAATTAGTCGTCCTAAAAATTTTAAAATGAGATTTCTAATTAGATTTCATGTAAATAAAATTATTTAAATAAAATTTTCATTTTTTTGTAAAGAAACAAAAAAGTTACTGCAGTTTTTGTGTGATTTTTGAAAAAAAAGGTTTTTTTTGTATAATTTTAAAATTAATCGTCCTAATAATTTAAAAACGGCATTTCTAATTAGATTTCATGAAAATAATAATACCTATACAAAATTTACATTTTTTTATAAAGAAATAAAAAAGTTACAGCAGGTTTTGTGCGAATTTTAAGAAAAACGTTTTTTTTGTATAATTTTAAAATTAATCGTCCTAAAAATTTTAAAACGGCATTTCTAATTAGATTTCATAAAAATAAAATTATTTATACAAAATTTACATTTTTTTATAAAGAAATAAAAAAGTTACAGCAGTTTTAGTGTGATATTTAAGAAAAACGTTTTTTTTGTATAATTTTAAAATTAATCGTCCTAATAATTTTAAAACGGCATTTCTAATTAGATTTCATGAAAATAAAAATATCTATACAAAATTTACATTTTTTTATAAAGAAATAAAAAAGTTACAGCAGTTTTTGTGCGAATTTTAAGGAAAACGTTTTTTTTGTATAATTTTAAAATTAATCGTCCTAGAAATTTTAAAACGGCATTTCTAATTAGATTTTATGAAAATAAAAATATCTATACAAAATTAACGTTTTTTTATAAAGAAATAAAAAAGTTACAGCAGTTTTTGTGCAAATTTTAAGAAAAACGTTTTTTTTGTATAATTTTAAAATTAATCGTCCTAAAAATTTTAAAACGGCATTTCTAATTAGATTTCATGAAAGTAAAAATATCTATACAAAATTTACATTTTTTTATAAAGAAATAAAAAAGTTACAGCAGTTTTTGTGTGATATTTAAGAAAAACGTTTTTTTTGTATAATTTTAAAATTAGTCGTCCTAAAAATTTTAAAACGAGATTTCTAATTAGATTTCATGTAAATAAAATTATTTAAACAAAATTTTCATTTTTTTATAAAGAAACAAAAAAGTTACTGCAGTTTTTGTGTGATTTTTGAAAAAAACGTTTTTTTTTGTATAATTTTAAAATTAATCGTCGTAAAAATTTTAAAACGGCATTTCTAATTAGATTTAATGAAAATAAAATTATTTATACAAAATTTACATTTTTTTATAAAGAAATAAAAAAGTTACAGCAGTTTTTGTGTGATTTTTAAGAAAAACGTTTTTTTTGTATAATTTTAAAATTAATCGTCCTAATAATTTTAAAACAGCATTTCTAATTAGATTTCATGAAAATAAAATTATTTATACAAAACCTACATTTTTTTATAAAGAAATAAAAAAGTTAAAGCAGTTTTTGTAAAATCGTCCTAATAATTTTAAAACGGCATTTCTAATTAGATTTCATGAAAATAAAAATATCTATACAAAATTTACATTTTTTTATAAAGAAATAAAAAAGTTACAGCAGTTTTTGTGTGATATTTAAGAAAAACGTTTTTTTGTATAATTATAAAATTAATCTTCCTAATAATTTTAAAACGGCATTTCTAACTAGATTTCATGAAAATAAAAATATCTATACAAAATTTACATTTTTTTATAAAGAAATAAAAAAGTTACAGCAGTTTTTGTGTGATATTTAAGAAAAACTTTTTTTTTGTATAATTTTAAAATTAATCGTCCTAATAATTTTAAAGCAGCATTTTTAATTAGATTTCATGAAAATAAAATTATTTATACAAAACTTACATTTTTTTATAGAGAAATAAAAAAGTTACAGCAGTTTTTGTGTAATATTTAAACAAAACGTTTTTTTTGTATAATTTTAAAATTAATCGTCCTAATAATTTTAAAACGGCATTTCTAATTAGATTTCATGTAAATAAAATTATTTAAATAAAATTTACATTTTTTTATGAAGAAACAAAAAAGTTACTGCAGTTTTTGTGTGATTTTTAAGAAAAACGTTTTTTTTGTATAATTTTAAAATTATTCGTCCTAGAAATTTTAAAACGGCATTTATAATTAGATTTCATGAAAATAAAAATATTTATACAAAATTAACATATTTTTATAAAGAAATAAAAAAGTTACAGCAGTTTTTGTGTGATTTTGAAGAAAAACTTTTATTTTGTATAATTTTAAAATTAATCGACTAATAATTCTAAAACGGCATTTCTAATTAGATTTCATGAAAATAAAAATATCTATACAAAATTTACATTTTTTTATAAAGAAATAAAAAAGTTACAGCAGTTTTTGTGAGATATTTAAGAAAAACGTTTTTTTTGTATAATTTTAAAATTAATCGTCCTAATAATTTAAAAACAGCATTTCTAATTAGATTTCATGAAAATAAAATTATTTATACAAAACTTACATTTTTTTATAAAGAAATAAAAAAGTTACAGCAGTTTTTGTGTAATATTAAAAAAAAACGTTTTTTTTTGTATAATTTTAAAATTAATCGTCCTAATAATTTAAGAACTGCATTTCTAATTAGATTTCATGAAAATAAAAATATCTATACAAAATTTACATTTTTTTATAAAGAAATAAAAAAGTTACAGCAGTTTTTGTGTGATATTTAAGAAAAACGTTTTTTTGTATAATTTTAAAATTAATCGTCCTAATAATTTTAAAACGGCATTTCTAATTAGATTTCATGAAAATAAAATTATTTTAACAAAATTTACATTTTTTTATAAAGAAATAAAAAAGTTACAGTAGTTTTTGTGTGATTTTTAAGAAAAACGTTTTTTTTGTATAATTTTAAAATTAATCGTCCTAAAAATTTTAAAACGGCATTTCTAATTAGATTTCATGAAAATAAAATTATTTAAGCAAAATTTACATTTTTTTATAAAGAAATAAAAAAGTTACAGCAGTTTTTGTGTGATTTTTAAGAAAAGCGTTTTTTTTTGTATAATTTTAAAATTAATCGTCCTAATAATTTTAAAACGGCATTTCTAATTAGATTTCATGAAAATAAAATTATTTAAACAAAATTTACATTTTTTTATGAAGAAACAAAAAAGTTACAGTAGTTTTTGTGTGATTTTTAAGAAAAACGTTTTTTTTGTATAATTTTAAAATTAGTCGTCCTAAAAATTTTAAAACGAGATTTCTAATTAGATTTCATGTAAATAAAATTATTTAAACAAAATTTTCATTTTTTTATAAAGAAACAAAAAGTTACTGCAGTTTTTGTGTGATTTTTGAAAAAAACGTTTTTTTTGTATAATTTTAAAATTAATCGTCGTAAAAATTTTAAAACGGCATTTCTAATTAGATTTCATGAAAATACAAATATCTATACAAAATTTACATTTTTTTATAAAGAAATAAAAAAGTTACAGCAGTTTTTGTGTGATTTTTAAGAAAAAGGTTTTTTTTGTATAATTTTAAAATTAATCGTCGTAAAAATTTTAAAACGGCATTTCTAATTAGATTTAATGAAAATAAAATTACTTACACAAAATTTACATTTTTTTATAAAGAAATAAAAAAGTTACAGCAGTTTTTGTGTGATATTTAAGAAAAACGTTTTTTTTGTATAATTTTAAAATTAATCGTTCTAATAATTTTAAAACAGCATTTCTAATTAGATTTCATGAAAATAAAATTATTTAAACAAAATTTACATTTTTTTATGAAGAAACAAAAAAGTTACTGCAGTTTTTGTGAGATTTTTAAGAAAAACGTTTTTTTTGTATAATTTTAATATTATTCGTCCTAGAAATTTTAAAACGGCATTTATAATTAGATTTCATGAAAATAAAAATACTTATACAAAATTAACATTTTTTTATAAAGAAATAAAAAAGTTACAGCAGTTTTTGTGTGATTTTTAAGATAAACTTTTTTTTTGTATAATTTTAAAACTAATCGTCCTAATAATTATAAAACGGCATTTCTAATTAGATTTCATGTAAATAAAATTATTTAAACAAAATTTACATTTTTTTATGAAGAAACAAAAAAGTTACTGCAGTTTTTGTGTGATTTTTGAAAAAAACGTTTTTTTTGTATAATTTTAAAATTAATCGTCGTAAAAATTTTAAAACGGCATTTCTAATTAGATTTAATGAAAATAAAATTATTTATCTAAAATTTACATTTTTTTATAAAGAAATAAAAAATTACAGCAGGTTTTGTGTGATATTTAAGAAAAACGTTTTTTTTGTATAATTTTAAAATTAATCGTCCTAATAATTTTAAAACAGCATTTCTAATTAGATTTCATGAAAATAAAATTATTTATATAAAACTTACATTTTTTTATAAAGAAATAAAAAAGTTACAGCAGTTTTTGTGTAATATTTAAAAAAAAAACGTTTTTTTTGTATAATTTTAAAATTAATCGTCCTAAAAATTTTAAAACGGCATTTCTAATTAGATTTCATGAAAATAAAAATATCTATACAAATTTTACATTTTTTTATAAAGAAATAAAAAAGTTACAGCAGTTTTTGTGTGATATTTAAGAAAAACGTTTTTTTGTATAATTATAAAATTAATCGTCCTAATAATTTTAAAACAGCATTTCTAATTAGATATCATGAAAATAAAATTATTTATATAAAACTTACATTTTTTTATAAAGAAATAAAAAAGTTACAGCAGTTTTTGTGTAATATTTAAAAAAAAAACGTTTTTTTTGTATAATTTTAAAATTAATCGTCCTAATAATTTTAAAACGGCATTTCTAATTAGATTTCATGAAAATAAAAATATCTATACAAAATTTACATTTTTTTATAAAGAAATAAAAAAGTTACAGCAGTTTTTGTGTGATATTTAAGAAAAACGTTTTTTTGTATAATTATAAAATTAATCTTCCTAATAATTTTAAAACGGCATTTCTAACTAGATTTCATGAAAATAAAAATATCTATACAAAATTTACATTTTTTTATAAAGAAATAAAAAAGTTACAGCAGTTTTTGTGTGATATTTAAGAAAAACGTTTTTTTTGTATAATTTTAAAATTAATCGTCCTAATAATTTTAAAGCAGCATTTTTAATTAGATTTCATGAAAATAAAATTATTTATACAAAACTTACATTTTTTTATAGAGAAATAAAAAAGTTACAGCAGTTTTTGTGTAATATTTAAACAAAACGTTTTTTTTGTATAATTTTAAAATTAATCGTCCTAATAATTTTAAAACGGCATTTCTAATTAGATTTCATGTAAATAAAATTATTTAAATAAAATTTACATTTTTTTATGAAGAAACAAAAAAGTTACTGCAGTTTTTGTGTGATTTTTAAGAAAAACGTTTTTTTTGTATAATTTTAAAATTATTCGTCCTAGAAATTTTAAAACGGCATTTATAATTAGATTTCATGAAAATAAAAATATTTATACAAAATTAACATATTTTTATAAAGAAATAAAAAAGTTACAGCAGTTTTTGTGTGATTTTTAAGAAAAACTTTTATTTTGTATAATTTTAAAATTAATCGACTAATAATTCTAAAACGGCATTTCTAATTAGATTTCATGAAAATAAAAATATCTATACAAAATTTACATTTTTTTATAAAGAAATAAAAAAGTTACAGCAGTTTTTGTGAGATATTTAAGAAAAACGTTTTTTTTGTATAATTTTAAAATTAATCGTCCTAATAATTTAAAAACAGCATTTCTAATTAGATTTCATGAAAATAAAATTATTTATACAAAACTTACATTTTTTTATAAAGAAATAAAAAAGTTACAGCAGTTTTTGTGTAATATTAAAAAAAAACGTTTTTTTTTGTATAATTTTAAAATTAATCGTCCTAATAATTTAAGAACTGCATTTCTAATTAGATTTCATGAAAATAAAAATATCTATACAAAATTTACATTTTTTTATAAAGAAATAAAAAAGTTACAGCAGTTTTTGTGTGATATTTAAGAAAAACGTTTTTTTGTATAATTTTAAAATTAATCGTCCTAATAATTTTAAAACGGCATTTCTAATTAGATTTCATGAAAATAAAATTATTTTAACAAAATTTACATTTTTTTATAAAGAAATAAAAAAGTTACAGTAGTTTTTGTGTGATTTTTAAGAAAAACGTTTTTTTTGTATAATTTTAAAATTAATCGTCCTAAAAATTTTAAAACGGCATTTCTAATTAGATTTCATGAAAATAAAATTATTTAAACAAAATTTACATTTTTTTATAAAGAAATAAAAAAGTTACAGCAGTTTTTGTGTGATTTTTAAGAAAAGCGTTTTTTTTTGTATAATTTTAAAATTAATCGTCCTAATAATTTTAAAACGGCATTTCTAATTAGATTTCATGAAAATAAAATTATTTAAACAAAATTTACATTTTTTTATGAAGAAACAAAAAAGTTACTGCAGTTTTTGTGTGATTTTTAAGAAAAACGTTTTTTTTGTATAATTTTAAAATTAGTCGTCCTAAAAATTTTAAAACGAGATTTCTAATTAGATTTCATGTAAATAAAATTATTTAAACAAAATTTTCATTTTTTTATAAAGAAACAAAAAGTTACTGCAGTTTTTGTGTGATTTTTGAAAAAAACGTTTTTTTTGTATAATTTTAAAATTAATCGTCGTAAAAATTTAAAAACGGCATTTCTAATTAGATTTCATGAAAATACAAATATCTATACAAAATTTACATTTTTTTATAAAGAAATAAAAAAGTTACAGCAGTTTTTGTGTGATTTTTAAGAAAAAGGTTTTTTTTGTATAATTTTAAAATTAATCGTCGTAAAAATTTTAAAACGGCATTTCTAATTAGATTTAATGAAAATAAAATTATTTACACAAAATTTACATTTTTTTATAAAGAAATAAAAAAGTTACAGCAGTTTTTGTGTGATATTTAAGAAAAACGTTTTTTTTGTATAATTTTAAAATTAATCGTTCTAATAATTTTAAAACAGCATTTCTAATTAGATTTCATGAAAATAAAATTATTTAAACAAAATTTACATTTTTTTATGAAGAAACAAAAAAGTTACTGCAGTTTTTGTGTGATTTTTAAGAAAAACGTTTTTTTTGTATAATTTTAAAATTATTCGTCCTAGAAATTTTAAAACGGCATTTATAATTAGATTTCATGAAAATAAAAATACTTATACAAAATTAACATTTTTTTATAAAGAAATAAAAAAGTTACAGCAGTTTTTGTGTGATTTTTAAGATAAACTTTTTTTTTGTATAATTTTAAAACTAATCGTCCTAATAATTTTAAAACGGCATTTCTAATTAGATTTCATGTAAATAAAATTATTTAAACAAAATTTACATTTTTTTATGAAGAAACAAAAAAGTTACTGCAGTTTTTGTGTGATTTTTGAAAAAAACGTTTTTTTTGTATAATTTTAAAATTAATCGTCGTAAAAAATTTAAAACGGCATTTCTAATTAGATTTAATGAAAATAAAATTATTTATCTAAAATTTACATTTTTTTATAAAGAAATAAAAAAATTACAGCAGTTTTTGTGTGATATTTAAGAAAAACGTTTTTTTTGTATAATTTTAAAATTAATCGTCCTAATAATTTTAAAACAGCATTTCTAATTAGATTTCATGAAAATAAAATTATTTATATAAAACTTACATTTTTTTATAAAGAAATAAAAAAGTTACAGCAGTTTTTGTGTAATATTTAAAAAAAAAACGTTTTTTTTGTATAATTTTAAAATTAATCGTCCTAATAATTTTAAAACGGCATTTCTAATTAGATTTCATGAAAATAAAAATATCTATACAAAATTTACATTTTTTTATAAAGAAATAAAAAAGTTACAGCAGTTTTTGTGTGATATTTAAGAAAAACGTTTTTTTGTATAATTATAAAATTAATCGTCCTAATAATTTTAAAACGGCATTTCTAATTAGATTTCATGAAAATAAAAATATCTATACAAAATTTACATTTTTTTATAAAGAAATAAAAAAGTTACAGCAGTTTTTGTGCGAATTTTAAGGAAAACGTTTTTTTTGTATATTTTTAAAATTAATCGTCCTAAAAATTTTAAAACGGCATTTCTAATTAGATTTCATGAAAATAAAAATATCTATACAAAATTTACATTTTTTTATAAAGAAATAAATAAGTTACAGCAGTTTTTGTGTGATATTTATGAAAAACGTTTTTTTTGTATAATTTTAAAATTAGTCGTCCTAAAAATTTTAAAACGAGATTTCTAATTAGATTTCATGTAAATAAAATTATTTAAACAAAATTTTCATTTTTTTATAAAGAAACAAAAAAGTTACTGCAGTTTTTGTGTAATATTTAAAAAAAAAACGTTTTTTTTGTATAATTTTAAAATTAATCGTCCTAATAATTTTAAAACGGCATTTCTAATTAGATTTCATGAAAATAAAAATATCTATACAAAATTTACATTTTTTTATAAAGAAATAAAAAAGTTACAGCAGTTTTTGTGTGATATTTAAGAAAAACGTTTTTTTGTATAATTATAAAATTAATCGTCCTAATAATTTTAAAACGGCATTTCTAATTAGATTTCATGAAAATAAAAATATCTATACAAAATTTACATTTTTTTATAAAGAAATAAAAAAGTTACAGCAGTTTTTGTGCGAATTTTAAGGAAAACGTTTTTTTTGTATAATTTTAAAATTAATCGTCCTAATAATTTTAAAACGGCATTTCTAATTAGATTTCATGAAAATAAAAATATCTATACAAAATTTACATTTTTTTATAAAGAAATAAAAAAGTTACAGCAGTTTTTGTGTGATATTTAAGAAAAACGTTTTTTTGTATAATTATAAAATTAATCGTCCTAATAATTTTAAAACGGCATTTCTAATTAGATTTCATGAAAATAAAAATATCTATACAAAATTTACATTTTTTTATAAAGAAATAAAAAAGTTACAGCAGTTTTTGTGCGAATTTTAAGGAAAACGTTTTTTTTGTATATTTTTAAAATTAATCGTCCTAAAAAATTTAAAACGGCATTTCTAATTAGATTTCATGAAAATAAAAATATCTATACAAAATTTACATTTTTTTATAAAGAAATAAAAAAGTTACAGCAGTTTTTGTGTGATATTTAAGAAAAACGTTTTTTTGTATAATTATAAAATTAATCGTCCTAATAATTTTAAAACGGCATTTCTAATTAGATTTCATGAAAATAAAAATATCTATACAAAATTTACATTTTTTTATAACGAAATAAAAAAGTTACAGCAGTTTTTGTGCGAATTTTAAGGAAAACGTTTTTTTTGTATAATTTTAAAATTAATCGTCCTAATAATTTTAAAACGGCATTTCTAATTAGATTTCATGAAAATAAAATTATTTATACAAAACCTACATTTTTTTATAAAGAAATAAAAAAGTTACAGCAGTTTTTGTGTAATATTTAAAAAAAAACGTTTTTTTTTGTATAATTTTAAAATTATTCGTCCTAATAATTTAAAAACGGCATTTCAAATTAGATTTCATGAAAATAAAAATATCTATACAAAATTTACATTTTTTTATAAAGAAATAAAAAAGTTACAGCAGTTTTTGTGTGATATTTAAGAAAAACGTTTTTTTGTATAATTATAAAATTAATCGTCCTAATAATTTTAAAACGGCATTTCTAATTAGATTTCATGAAAATAAAAATATCTATACAAAATTTACATTTTTTTATAACGAAATAAAAAAGTTACAGCAGTTTTTGTGCGAATTTTAAGGAAAACGTTTTTTTTGTATATTTTTAAAATTAATCGTCCTAAAAAATTTAAAACGGCATTTCTAATTAGATTTCATGAAAATAAAAATATCTATACAAAATTTACATTTTTTTATAAAGAAATAAAAAAGTTACAGCAGTTTTTGTGTGATATTTAAGAAAAACGTTTTTTTGTATAATTATAAAATTAATCGTCCTAATAATTTTAAAACGGCATTTCTAATTAGATTTCATGAAAATAAAAATATCTATACAAAATTTACATTTTTTTATAACGAAATAAAAAAGTTACAGCAGTTTTTGTGCGAATTTTAAGGAAAACGTTTTTTTTGTATAATTTTAAAATTAATCGTCCTAATAATTTTAAAACGGCATTTCTAATTAGATTTCATGAAAATAAAATTATTTATACAAAACCTACATTTTTTTATAAAGAAATAAAAAAGTTACAGCAGTTTTTGTGTAATATTTAAAAAAAAACGTTTTTTTTGTATAATTTTAAAATTATTCGTCCTAATAATTTAAAAACGGCATTTCAAATTAGATTTCATGAAAATAAAAATATCTATACAAAATTTACATTTTTTTATAAAGAAATAAAAAAGTTACAGCAGTTTTTGTGTGATATTTAAGAAAAACGTTTTTTTGTATAATTATAAAATTAATCGTCCTAATAATTTTAAAACGGCATTTCTAATTAGATTTCATGAAAATAAAAATATCTATACAAAATTTACATTTTTTTATAAAGAAATAAAAAAGTTACAGCAGTTTTTGTGCGAATTTTAAGGAAAACGTTTTTTTTGCATAATTTTAAAATTAATCGTCCTAATAATTTTAAAACGGCATTTCTAATTAGATTTCATGAAAATAAAAATATCTATACAAAATTTACATTTTTTTATAAAGAAATAAAAAAGTTACAGCAGTTTATGTGTGATATTTAAGAAAAACGTTTTTTTGTATAATTATAAAATTAATCGTCCTAATAATTTTAAAACGGCATTTCTAATTAGATTTCATGAAAATAAAAATATCTATACAAAATTTACATTTTTTTATAAAGAAATAAAAAAGTTACAGCAGTTTTTGTGCGAATTTTAAGGAAAACGTTTTTTTTGTATAATTTTAAAATTAATCGTCCTAATAATTTTAAAACGGCATTTCTAATTAGATTTCATGAAAATAAAAATATCTATATAAAATTTACATTTTTTTATAAAGAAATAAAAAAGTTACAGCAGTTTTTGTGTGATATTTAAGAAAAACGTTTTTTTGTATAATTATAAAATTAATCGTCCTAATAATTTTAAAACGGCATTTCTAATTAGATTTCATGAAAATAAAAATATCTATACAAAATTTACATTTTTTTATAACGAAATAAAAAAGTTACAGCAGTTTTTGTGCGAATTTTAAGGAAAACGTTTTTTTTGTATAATTTTAAAATTAATCGTCCTAATAATTTTAAAACGGCATTTCTAATTAGATTTCATGAAAACAAAATTATTTATACAAAACCTACATTTTTTTATAAAGAAATAAAAAAGTTACAGCAGTTTTTGTGTAATATTTAAAAAAAACGTTTTTTTTGTATAATTTTAAAATTATTCGTCCTAATAATTTAAAAACGGCATTTCAAATTAGATTTCATGAAAATAAAAATATCTATACAAAATTTACATTTTTTTATAAAGAAATAAAAAAGTTACAGCAGTTTTTGTGTGATATTTAAGAAAAACGTTTTTTTGTATAATTATAAAATTAATCGTCCTAATAATTTTAAAACGGCATTTCTAATTAGATTTCATGAAAATAAAAATATCTATACAAAATTTACATTTTTTTATAACGAAATAAAAAAGTTACAGCAGTTTTTGTGCGAATTTTAAGGAAAACGTTTTTTTTGTATAATTTTAAAATTAATCGTCCTAATAATTTTAAAACGGCATTTCTAATTAGATTTCATGAAAATAAAATTATTTATACAAAACCTACATTTTTTTATAAAGAAATAAAAAAGTTACAGCAGTTTTTGTGTAATATTTAAAAAAAACGTTTTTTTTGTATAATTTTAAAATTATTCGTCCTAATAATTTAAAAACGGCATTTCTAATTAGATTTCATGAAAATAAAAATATCTATACAAAATTTACATTTTTTTATAAAGAAATAAAAAAGTTACAGCAGTTTTTGTGTGATTTTTAAGAAAAACGTTTTTTTTGTATAATTTTAAAATTAATCGTCCTAATAATTTTAAAACAGCATTTCTAATTAGATTTCATGAAAATAAAATTGTTTATACAAAACTTACATTTTTTTATAAAGAAATAAAAAAGTTACAGCAGTTTTTGTCTGATATTTAAGAAAAACGTTTTTTTTGTATAATTTTAAAATTAATCGTCCTAAAAATTTTAAAACGGCATTGCTAATTAGATTTCATGAAAATAAAAATATCTATACAAAATTAACGTTTTTTTATAAAGAAATAAAAAAGTTACAGCAGTTTTTGTGCGAATTTTAAGAAAAACGTTTTTTTTTGTATAATTTTAAAATTAATCGTCCTAAAAATTTTAAAACGGCATTTCTAATTAGATTTCATGAAAATAAAAATATCTATACAAAATTAACGTTTTTTTATAAAGAAATAAAAAAGTTACAGCAGTTTTTGTGCGAATTTTAAGAAACACGTTTTTTTTTGCATAATTTTAAAATTAATCGTCCTAAAAATTTTAAAACGGCATTTCTAATTAGATTTCATGAAAATAAAAATATCTATACAAAATTAACGTTTTTTTATAAAGAAATAAAAAAGTTACAGCAGTTTTTGTGCGAATTTTAAGAAAAACGTTTTTTTTTGTATAATTTTAAAATTAATCGTTCTAAAAATTTTAAAACGGCATTTCTATTTAGATTTTATAAAAATAAAATTATTTATACAAAATTTACATTTTTTTATAAAGAAATAAAAAAGTTACAGCAGTTTTTGTGTGATATTTAAGAAAAACGTTTTTTTTTGTATAATTTTAAAATTAATCGTCCTAATAATTTTAAAACGGCATTTCTAATTAGATTTCATGAAAATAAAATTGTTTATACAAAACTTACATTTTTTTATAAAGAAATAAAAAAGTTACAGCAGTTTTTGTCTGATATTTAAGAAAAACGTTTTTTTTTGTATAATTTTAAAATTAATCGTCCTAAAAATTTTAAAACGGCATTGCTAATTAGATTTCATGAAAATAAAAATATCTATACAAAATTAACGTTTTTTTATAAAGAAATAAAAAAGTTACAGCAGTTTTTGTGCGAATTTTAAGAAAAACGTTTTTTTTTGTATAATTTTAAAATTAATCGTCCTAATAATTTAAAAACAGCATTTCTAATTAGATTTCATGAAAATAAAATTATTTATACAAAACTTACATTTTTTTATAAAGAAATAAAAAAGTTACAGCAGTTTTTGTGTAATATTTAAAAAAAAAAAGTTTTTTTTGTATAATTTTAAAATTAATCGTCCTAATAATTTTAAAACGGCAATTCTAATTAGATTTCATGAAAATAAAAATATCTATACAAAATTTACATTTTTTTATAAAGAAATAAAAAAGTTACAGCAGTTTTTGTGTGATATTTAAGAAAAACGTTTTTTTGTATAATTATAAAATTAATCTTCCTAATAATTTTAAAACGGCATTTCTAACTAGATTTCATGAAAATAAAAATATCTATACAAAATTTACATTTTTTTATAAAGAAATAAAAAAGTTACAGCAGTTTTTGTGTGATATTTAAGAAAAACGTTTTTTTTGTATAATTTTAAAATTAATCGTCCTAATAATTTTAAAACAGCATTTTTAATTAGATTTCATGAAAATAAAATTATTTATACAAAACTTACATTTTTTTATAGAGAAATAAAAAAGTTACAGCAGTTTTTGTGTAATATTTAAACAAAACGTTTTTTTTGTATAATTTTAAAATTAATCGTCCTAATAATTTTAAAACGGCATTTCTAATTAGATTTCATGTAAATAAAATTATTTAAATAAAATTTACATTTTTTTATGAAGAAACAAAAAAGTTACTGCAGTTTTTGTGTGATTTTTAAGAAAAACGTTTTTTTTGTATAATTTTAAAATTATTCGTCCTAGAAATTTTAAAACGGCATTTATAATTAGATTTCATGAAAATAAAAATACTTATACAAAATTAACATATTTTTATAAAGAAATAAAAAAGTTACAGCAGTTTTTGTGTGATTTTTAAGAAAAACTTTTTTTTTGTATAATTTTAAAATTAATCGACTAATAATTCTAAAACGGCATTTCTAATTAGATTTCATGAAAATAAAAATATCTATACAAAATTTACATTTTTTTATAAAGAAATAAAAAAGTTACAGCAGTTTTTGTGAGATATTTAAGAAAAACGTTTTTTTTGTATAATTTTAAAATTAATCGTCCTAATAATTTAAAAACAGCATTTCTAATTAGATTTCATGAAAATAAAATTATTTATACAAAACTTACATTTTTTTATAAAGAAATAAAAAAGTTACAGCAGTTTTTGTGTAATATTAAAAAAAAACGTTTTTTTTTGTATAATTTTAAAATGAATCGTCCTAATAATTTAAGAACTGCATTTCTAATTAGATTTCATGAAAATAAAAATATCTATACAAAATTAACGTTTTTTTATAAAGAAATAAAAAAGTTACAGCAGTTTTTGTGCGAATTTTAAGAAAAACGTTTTTTTTTGTATAATTTTAAAATTAATTAATTAATTAATTAAAAATAATTAATTAATTAATTAATTAATAAAAATTAAAATTAATTAATTTTAAAACGGCATTTATAATTAGATTTCATGAAAATAAAAATACTTATACAAAATTAACATATTTTTATAAAGAAATAAAAAAGTTACAGCAGTTTTTGTGTAATATTTAAAAAAAAACGTTTTTTTTGTATAATTTTAAAATTAATCGTCCTAATAATTTTAAAACGGCATTTCTAATTAGATTTCATGAAAATAAAAATATCTATACAAAATTTACATTTTTTTATAAAGAAATAAAAAAGTTACAGCAGTTTTTGTGTGATATTTAAGAAAAACGTTTTTTTGTATAATTATAAAATTAATCGTCCCAATAATTTTAAAACGGCATTTCTAATTAGATTTCATGAAAATAAAAATATCTATACAAAATTTACATTTTTTTATAAAGAAATAAAAAAGTTACAGCAGTTTTTGTGCGAATTTTAAGGAAAACGTTTTTTTTTGTATATTTTTAAAATTAATCGTCCTAAAAATTTTAAAACGGCATTTCTAATTAGATTTCATGAAAATAAAAATATCTATACAAAATTTACATTTTTTTATAAAGAAATAAATAAGTTACAGCAGTTTTTGTGTGATATTTATGAAAAACGTTTTTTTTGTATAATTTTAAAATTAGTCGTCCTAAAAATTTTAAAACGAGATTTCTAATTAGATTTCATGTAAATAAAATTATTTAAACAAAATTTTCATTTTTTTATAAAGAAACAAAAAAGTTACTGCAGTTTTTGTGTAATATTTAAAAAAAAAACCGTTTTTTTTGTATAATTTTAAAATTAATCGTCCTAATAATTTTAAAACGGCATTTCTAATTAGATTTCATGAAAATAAAAATATCTATACAAAATTTACATTTTTTTATAAAGAAATAAAAAAGTTACAGCAGTTTTTGTGTGATATTTAAGAAAAACGTTTTTTTGTATAATTATAAAAGTAATCGTCCTAATAATTTTAAAACGGCATTTCTAATTAGATTTCATGAAAATAAAAATATCTATACAAAATTTACATTTTTTTATAAAGAAATAAAAAAGTTACAGCAGTTTTTGTGCGAATTTTAAGGAAAACGTTTTTTTTTGTATAATTTTAAAATTAATCGTCCTAATAATTTTAAAACGGCATTTCTAATTAGATTTCATGAAAATAAAAATATCTATACAAAATTAACATTTTTTTATAAAGAAATATAAAAGTTACAGCAGTTTTTGTGTGATATTTAAGAAAAACGTTTTTTTGTATAATTATAAAATTAATCGTCCTAATAATTTTAAAACGGCATTTCTAATTAGATTTCATGAAAATAAAATTATTTATACAAAACCTACATTTTTTTATAAAGAAATAAAAAAGTTACAGCAGTTTTTGTGTAATATTTAAAAAAAACGTTTTTTTTGTAAAATTTTAAAATTATTCGTCCTAATAATTTAAAAACGGCATTTCTAATTAGATTTCATAAAATAAAAATATCTATACAAAATTTACATTTTTTTATAAAGAAATAAAAAAGTTACAGCAGTTTTTGTGCGAATTTTAAGGAAAACGTTTTTTTTTTGTATATTTTTAAAATTAATCGTCCTAAAAATTTTAAAACGGCATTTCTAATTAGATTTCATGAAAATAAAAATATCTATACAAAATTTACATTTTTTTATAAAGAAATAAATAAGTTACAGCAGTTTTTGTGTGATATTTATGAAAAATGTTTTTTTTGTATAATTTTAAAATTAGTCGTCCTAAAAATTTTAAAACGAGATTTCTAATTAGATTTCATGTAAATAAAATTATTTAAACAAAATTTTCATTTTTTTATAAAGAAACAAAAAAGTTACTGCAGTTTTTGTGTAATATTTAAAAAAAAAACGTTTTTTTTGTATAATTTTAAAATTAATCGTCCTAATAATTTTAAAACGGCATTTCTAATTAGATTTCATGAAAATAAAAATATCTATACAAAATTTACATTTTTTTATAAAGAAATAAAAAAGTTACAGCAGTTTTTGTGTGATATTTAAGAAAAACGTTTTTTTGTATAATTATAAAATTAATCGTCCTAATAATTTTAAAACGGCATTTCTAATTAGATTTCATGAAAATAAAATTATTTATACAAAACCTACATTTTTTTATAAAGAAATAAAAAAGTTACAGCAGTTTTTGTGTAATATTTAAAAAAAACGTTTTTTTTGTATAATTTTAAAATTATTCGTCCTAATAATTTAAAAACGGCATTTCAAATTAGATTTCATGAAAATAAAAATATCTATACAAAATTTACATTTTTTTATAAAGAAATAAAAAAGTTACAGCAGTTTTTGTGTGATATTTAAGAAAAACGTTTTTTTGTATAATTATAAAATTAATCGTCCTAATAATTTTAAAACGGCATTTCTAATTAGATTTCATGAAAATAAAAATATCTATACAAAATTTACATTTTTTTATAAAGAAATAAAAAAGTTACAGCAGTTTTTGTGCGAATTTTAAGGAAAACGTTTTTTTTGTATAATTTTAAAATTAATCGTCCTAATAATTTTAAAACGGCATTTCTAATTAGATTTCATGAAAATAAAATTATTTATACAAAACCTACATTTTTTTATAAAGAAATAAAAAAGTTACAGCAGTTTTTGTGTAATATTTAAAAAAAACGTTTTTTTTGTATAATTTTAAAATTATTCGTCCTAATAATTTAAAAACGGCATTTTTAATTAGATTTCATGAAAATAAAAATATCTATACAAAATTTACATTTTTTTATAAAGAAATAAAAAAGTTACAGCAGTTTTTGTGTGATTTTTAAGAAAAACGTTTTTTTTGTATAATTTTAAAACTAATCGTCCTAATAATTTTAAAACAGCATTTCTAATTAGATTTCATGAAAATAAAAATATCTATACAAAATTAACGTTTTTTTATAAAGAAATAAAAAAGTTACAGCAGTTTTTGTGCGAATTTTAAGAAAAACGTTTTTTTTTGTATAATTTTAAAATTAATCGTCCTAAAAATTTTAAAACGGCATTTCTAATTAGATTTCATGAAAATAAAAATATCTATACAAAATTAACGTTTTTTTATAAAGAAATAAAAAAGTTACAGCAGTTTTTGTGCGAATTTTAAGAAAAACGTTTTTTTTTTGCATAATTTTTAAATTAATCGTCCTAAAAATTTTAAAATGGCATTTCTAATTAGATTTCATGAAAATAAAAATATCTATACAAAATTAACGTTTTTTTATAAAGAAATAAAAAAGTTACAGCAGTTTTTGTGCGAATTTTAAGAAAAACGTTTTTTTTTTGTATAATTTTAAAATTAATCGTTCTAAAAATTTTAAAACGGCATTTCTAATTAGATTTTATAAAAATAAAATTATTTATACAAAATTTACATTTTTTTATAAAGAAATAAAAAAGTTACAGCAGTTTTTGTGCGAATTTTAAGAAAAACGTTTTTTTTTTGTATAATTTTAAAATTAATCGTTCTAAAAATTTTAAAACGGCATTTCTAATTAGATTTTATAAAAATAAAATTATTTATACAAAATTTACATTTTTTTAAAAAGAAATAAAAAAGTTACAGCAGTTTTTGTGCGAATTTTAAGACAAACGTTTTTTTTTGTATAATTTTAAAATTAATCGTCCTAATAATTTAAAAACAGCATTTCTAATTAGATTTTATGAAAATAAAATTATTTATACAAAACTTACATTTTTTTATAAAGAAATAAAAAAGTTACAGCAGTTTTTGTGTAATATTTAAAAAAAACGTTTTTTTTTGTATAATTTTAAAATTATTCATCCTAATAATTTAAGAACGGCATTTCTAATTAGATTTCATAAAAATAAAAATATCTATACAAAATTTACATTTTTTTATAAAGAAATAAAAAAGTTACAGCAGTTTTTGTGTGATATTTAAGAAAAACGTTTTTTTGTATAATTTTAAAATTAATCGTCCTAATAATTTTAAAACGGCATTTCTAATTAGATTTCATCAAAATAAAATTATTTTAACAAAATTTTCATTTTTTTATAAAGAAATAAAAAAGTTACAGTAGTTTTTGTGTGATTTTTAAGAAAAACGTTTTTTTTTGTATAATTTTAAAATTAATCGTCCTAAAAATTTTAAAATGGCATTTCTAATTAGATTTCATGAAAATAAAATTATTTAAACAAAATTTACATTTTTTTATAAAGAAATAAAAAAGTTACAGCAGTTTTTGTCTGATATTTAAGAAAAACGTTTTTTTTGTATAATTTTAAAATTAATCGTCCTAAAAACTTTAAAACGGCATTTCTAATTAGATTTCATGAAAATAAAAATATCTATACAAAATTAACGTTTTTTTATAAAGAAATAAAAAAGTTACAGCAGTTTTTGTGCGAATTTTAAGAAAAACGTTTTTTTTTTGTATAATTTTAAAATTAATCGTCCTAAAAATTTTAAAACGGCATTTCTAATTAGATTTCATGAAAATAAAAATATCTATACAAAATTAACGTTTTTTTATAAAGAAATAAAAAAGTTACAGCAGTTTTTGTGCGAATTTTAAGAAAAACGTTTTTTTTTGCATAATTTTAAAATTAATCGTCCTAAAAATTTTAAAACGGCATTTCTAATTAGATTTCATGAAAATAAAAATATCTATACAAAATTAACGTTTTTTTATAAAGAAATAAAAAAGTTACAGTAGTTTTTGTGTGATTTTTAAGAAAAACGTTTTTTTTGTATAATTTTAAAATTAATCGTCCTAAAAATTTTAAAACGGCATTTCTAATTAGATTTCATGAAAATAAAATTATTTAAACAAAATTTACATTTTTTTATAAAGAAATAAAAAAGTTACAGCAGTTTTTGTGTGATTTTTAAGAAAAGCGTTTTTTTTTTGTATAATTTTAAAATTAATCGTCCTAATAATTTTAAAACGGCATTTCTAATTAGATTTCATGAAAATAAAATTATTTAAACCAAATTTACATTTTTTTATGAAGAAACAAAAAAGTTACTGCAGTTTTTGTGCGAATTTTAAGAAAAACGTTTTTTTTTTGTATAATTTTAAAATTAATCGTTCTAAAAATTTTAAAACGGCATTTCTAATTAGATTTTATAAAAATAAAATTATTTATACAAAATGTACATTTTTTTATAAAGAAATAAAAAAGTTACAGCAGTTTTTGTGTGATATTTAAGAAAAACGTTTTTTTTTGTATAATTTTAAAATTAATCGTCCTAATAATTTTAAAACGGCATTTCTAATTAGATTTCATGAAAATAAAAATATCTATACAAAATTTACATTTTTTTATAAAGAAATAAAAAAGTTACAGCAGTTTTTGTGCGAATTTTAAGACAAACGTTTTTTTTTTGTATAATTTTAAAATTAATCGTCCTAAAAATTTTAAAACAGCATTTCTAATTAGATTTCATGAAAATAAAAATATCTATACAAAATTAACGTTTTTTTATAAAGAAATAAAAAAGTTACAGCAGTTTTTGTGTGATATTTAAGAAAAACGTTTTTTTTGTATAATTTTAAAATTAATCGTCCTAATTATTTTAAAACGGCATTTCTAATTTGATTTCATGAAAATAATAATACCTATTCAAAATTTACATTTTTTTATAAAGAAATAAAAAAGTTACAGCAGGTTTTGTGAGAATTTTAAGAAAAACGTTTTTTTTTGTATAATTTTAAAATTAATCGTCCTAAAAATTTTAAAACGGCATTTCTAATTAGATTTCATAAAAATAAAATTATTTATACAAAATTTACATTTTTTTATATAGAAATAAAAAAGTTACAGCAGTTTTTGTGTGACATTTAAGAAAAACGTTTTTTTTGTATAATTTTAAAATTAATCGTCCTAATAATTTTAAAACGGCATTTTTAATTAGATTTCATGAAAATAAAAATATCTATACAAAATTTACATTTTTTTATAAAGAAATAAAAAAGTTACAGCAGTTTTTGTGCGAATTTTAAGGAAAACGTTTTTTTTGTATAATTTTAAAATTAATCGTCCTAAAAATTTTAAAACGGCATTTCTAATTAGATTTCATGAAAATAAAAATATCTATACAAAATTTACATTTTTTTATAAAGAAATAAATAAGTTACAGCAGTTTTTGTGTGATATTTATGAAAAACGTTTTTTTTTGTATAATTTTAAAATTAGTCGTCCTAAAAATTTTAAAACGAGATTTCTAATTAGATTTCATGTAAATAAAATTATTTAAACAAAATTTTCATTTTTTTATAAAGAAACAAAAAAGTTACTGCAGTTTTTGTGTGATTTTTGAAAAAAAAGGTTTTTTTTGTATAATTTTAAAATTAATCGTCCTAATAATTTAAAAACGGCATTTCTAATTAGATTTCATGAAAATAATAATACCTATACAAAATTAACGTTTTTTTATAAAGAAATAAAAAAGTTACAGCAGTTTTTGTGCGAATTTTAAGAAATACGTTTTTTTTGTATAATTTTAAAATTAATCGTCCTAAAAATTTTAAAACGGCATTTCTAATTAGATTTAATGAAAATAAAATTATTTATACAAAATTTACATTTTTTTATAAAGAAATAAAAAAGTTACAGCAGTTTTTGTGTGATATTTAAGAAAAACGTTTTTTTTTGTATAATTTTAAAATTAATCGTCCTTATAATTTTAAAACGGCATTTCTAATTAGATTTCATGAAAATAAAAATATCTATACAAAATTTACATTTTTTTATAAAGAAATAAAAAAGTTACAGCAGTTTTTGTGCGAATTTTAAGGAAAATGTTTTTTTTGTATAATTTTAAAATTAATCGTCCTAAAAATTTTAAAACGGCATTTCTAATTAGATTTCATGAAAATAAAAATAACTATACAAAATTAACGTTTTTTTATAAAGAAATAAAAAAGTTACAGCAGGTTTTGTGAGAATTTTAAGAAAAACGTTTTTTTTGTATAATTTTAAAATTAATCGTCCTAAAAATTTTAAAACAGCATTTCTAATTAGATTTCATGAAAATAAAAATATCTATACAAAATTTACATTTTTTTATAAAGAAATAAAAAAGTTACAGCAGTTTTTGTGTGATAATTAAGAAAAACGTTTTTTTTGTATAATTTTAAAATTAGTCGTCCTAAAAATTTTAAAATGAGATTTCTAATTAGATTTCATGTAAATAAAATTATTTAAATAAAATTTTCATTTTTTTATAAAGAAACAAAAAAGTTACTGCAGTTTTTGTGTGATTTTTGAAAAAAAGGTTTTTTTTGTATAATTTTAAAATTAATCGTCCTAATAATTTAAAAACGGCATTTCTAATTAGATTTCATGAAAATAATAATACCTATACAAAATTTACATTTTTTTATAAAGAAATAAAAAAGTTACAGCAGGTTTTGTGCGAATTTTAAGAAAAACGTTTTTTTTGTATAATTTTAAAATTAATCGTCCTAAAAATTTTAAAACGGCATTTCTAATTAGATTTCATAAAAATAAAATTATTTATACAAAATTTACATTTTTTTATAAAGAAATAAAAAAGTTACAGCAGTTTTAGTGTGATATTTAAGAAAAACGTTTTTTTTGTAAAATTTTAAAATTAATCGTCCTAATAATTTTAAAACAGCATTTCTAATTAGATTTCATGAAAATAAAAATATCTATACAAAATTTACATTTTTTTATAAAGAAATAAAAAAGTTACAGCAGTTTTTGTGCGAATTTTAAGGAAAAGGTTTTTTTTGTATAATTTTAAAATTAATCGTCCTAGAAATTTTAAAACGGCATTTCTAATTAGATTTTATGAAAATAAAAATATCTATACAAAATTAACGTTTTTTTATAAAGAAATAAAAAAGTTACAGCAGTTTTTGTGCAAATTTTAAGAAAAACGTTTTTTTTGTATAATTTTAAAATTAATCGTCCTAAAAATTTTAAAACGGCATTTCTAATTAGATTTCATGAAAGTAAAAATATCTATACAAAATTTACATTTTTTTATAAAGAAATAAAAAAGTTACAGCAGTTTTTGTGTGATATTTAAGAAAAACGTTTTTTTTGTATAATTTTAAAATTAGTCGTCCTAAAAATTTTAAAACGAGATTTCTAATTAGATTTCATGTAAATAAAATTATTTAAACAAAATTTTCATTTTTTTATAAAGAAACAAAAAAGTTACTGCAGTTTTTGTGTGATTTTTGAAAAAAACGTTTTTTTTGTATAATTTTAAAATTAATCGTCGTAAAAATTTTAAAACGGCATTTCTAATTAGATTTAATGAAAATAAAATTATTTATACAAAATTTACATTTTTTTATAAAGAAATAAAAAAGTTACAGCAGTTTTTGTGTTATTTTTAAGAAAAACGTTTTTTTTGTATAATTTTAAAATTAATCGTCCTAATAATTTTAAAACAGCATTTCTAATTAGATTTCATGAAAATAAAATTATTTATACAAAACCTACATTTTTTTATAAAGAAATAAAAAAGTTACAGCAGTTTTTGTGTAATATTTAAAAAAAACGTTTTTTTTGTATAATTTTAAAATTATTCGTCCTAATAATTTAAAAATGGCATTTCTAATTAGATTTCATGAAAATAAAAATATCTATACAAAATTTACATTTTTTTATAAAGAAATAAAAAAGTTACAGCAGTTTTTGTGTGATTTTTAAGAAAAAGGTTTTTTTTGTATAATTTTAAAATTAACCGTCGTAAAAATTTTAAAACGGCATTTCTAATTAGATTTAATGAAAATAAAATTATTTACACAAAATTTACATTTTTTTATAAAGAAATAAAAAAGTTACAGCAGTTTTTGTGTGATATTTAAGAAAAATGTTTTTTTTGTATAATTTTAAAATTATTCGTCCTAATAATTTTAAAACAGCATTTCTAATTAGATTTCATGAAAATAAAATTATTTAAACAAAATATACATTTTTTTATGAAGAAACAAAAAAGTTACTGCAGTTTTTGTGTGATTTTTAAGAAAAACGTTTTTTTTGTATAATTTTAAAATTATTCGTCCTAGAAATTTTAAAACGGTATTTATAATTAGATTTCATGAAAATAAAAATACTTATACAAAATTAACATTTTTTTATAAAGAAATAAAAAAGTTACAGCAGTTTTTGTGTGATTTTTAAGATAAACTTTTTTTTTGTATAATTTTAAAACTAATCGTCCTAATAAATTTAAAACGGCATTTCCAATTAGATTTCATGTAAATAAAATTATTTAAACAAAATTTACATTTTTTTATGAAGAAACAAAAAAGTTACTGCAGTTTTTGTGTGATTTTTGAAAAAAACGTTTTTTTTGTATAATTTTAAAATTAATCGTCGTAAAAATTTTAAAACGGCATTTCTAATTAGATTTAATGAAAAGAAAATTATTTATCTAAAATTTACATTTTTTTATAAAGAAATAAAAAAATTACAGCAGTTTTTGTGTGATATTTAAGAAAAACGTTTTTTTTGTATAATTTTAAAATTAATCGTCCTACTAATTTTAAAACAGCATTTCTAATTAGATTTCATGAAAATAAAATTATTTATATAAAACTTACATTTTTTTATAAAGAAATAAAAAAGTTACAGCAGTTTTTGTGTAATATTTAAAAAAAAAACGTTTTTTTTGTATAATTTTAAAATTAATCGTCCTAATAATTTTAAAACGGCATTTCTAATTAGATTTCATGAAAATAAAAATATCTATACAAAATTTACATTTTTTTATAAAGAAATAAAAAAGTTACAGCAGTTTTTGTGTGATATTTAAGAAAAACGTTTTTTTGTATAATTATAAAATTAATCTTCCTAATAATTTTAAAACGGCATTTCTAACTAGATTTCATGAAAATAAAAATATCTATACAAAATTTACATTTTTTTATAAAGAAATAAAAAAGTTACAGCAGTTTTTGTGTGATATTTAAGAAAAACGTTTTTTTTGTATAATTTTAAAATTAATCGTCCTAATAATTTTAAAACAGCATTTTTAATTAGATTTCATGAAAATAAAATTATTTATACAAAACTTACATTTTTTTATAGAGAAATAAAAAAGTTACAGCAGTTTTTGTGTAATATTTAAACAAAACGTTTTTTTGTATAATTTTAAAATTAATCGTCCTAATAATTTTAAAACGGCATTTCTAATTAGATTTCATGCAAATAAAAATATTTAAATAAAATTTACATTTTTTTATGAAGAAACAAAAAAGTTACTGCAGTTTTTGTGTGATTTTTAAGAAAAACGTTTTTTTTGTATAATTTTAAAATTATTCGTCCTAGAAATTTTAAAACGGCATTTATAATTAGATTTCATGAAAATAAAAATACTTATACAAAATTAACATATTTTTATAAAGAAATAAAAAAGTTACAGCAGTTTTTGTGTGATTTTTAAGAAAAACTTTTTTTTTGTATAATTTTAAAATTAATCGACTAATAATTCTAAAACGGCATTTCTAATTAGATTTCATGAAAATAAAAATATCTATACAAAATTTACATTTTTTTATAAAGAAATAAAAAAGTTACAGCAGTTTTTGTGAGATATTTAAGAAAAACGGTTTTTTGTATAATTTTAAAATTAATCGTCCTAATAATTTTAAAACGGCATTTCTAATTAGATTTCATGAAAATAAAATTATTTTTACAAAATTTACATTTTTTTATAAAGAAATAAAAAAGTTACAGTAGTTTTTGTGTGATTTTTAAGAAAAAAGTTTTTTTTGTATAATTTTAAAATTAATCGTCCTACTAATTTTAAAACACCATTTCTAATTAGATTTCATGAAAATAAAATTATTTATATAAAACTTACATTTTTTTATAAAGAAATAAAAAAGTTACAGCAGTTTTTGTGTAATATTTAAAAAAAAAACGTTTTTTTTGTATAATTTTAAAATTAATCGTCCTAATAATTTAAGAACTGCATTTCTAATTAGATTTCATCAAAATAAAAATATCTATACAAAATTTACATTTTTTTATAAAGAAATAAAAAAGTTACAGCAGTTTTTGTGTGATATTTAAGAAAAACGTTTTTTTGTATAATTTTAAAATTAATCGTCCTAATAATTTTAAAACGGCATTTCTAATTAGATTTCATGAAAATAAAATTATTTATACAAAACTTACATTTTTTTATAAAGAAATAAAAAAGTTACAGCAGTTTTTGTGTAATATTAAAAAAAAACGTTTTTTTTGTATAATTTTAAAATTAATCGTCCTAATAATTTAAGAACTGCATTTCTAATTAGATTTCATGAAAATAAAAATATCTATACAAAATTTACATTTTTTTATAAAGAAATAAAAAAGTTACAGCAGTTTTTGTGTGATATTTAAGAAAAACGTTTTTTTGTATAATTTTAAAATTAATCGTCCTAATAATTTTAAAACGGCATTTCTAATTAGATTTCATGAAAATAAAATTATTTTAACAAAATTTACATTTTTTTATAAAGAAATAAAAAAGTTACAGTAGTTTTTGTGTGATTTTTAAGAAAAACGTTTTTTTTGTATAATTTTAAAATTAATCGTCCTAAAAATTTTAAAACGGCATTTCTAATTAGATTTCATGAAAATAAAATTATTTAAACAAAATTTACATTTTTTTATAAAGAAATAAAAAAGTGACAGCAGTTTTTGTGTGATTTTTAAGAAAAGCGTTTTTTTTTGTATAATTTTAAAATTAATCGTCCTAATAATTTTAAAACGGCATTTCTAATTAGATTTCATGAAAATAAAATTATTTAAACAAAATTTACATTTTTTTATGAAGAAACAAAAAAGTTACTGCAGTTTTTGTGTGATTTTTAAGAAAAACTTTTTTTTGTATAATTTTAAAATTAGTCGTCCTAAAAATTTTAAAACGAGATTTCTAATTAGATTTCATGTAAATAAAATTATTTAAACAAAATTTTCATTTTTTTATAAAGAAACAAAAAAGTTACTGCAGTTTTTGTGTGATTTTTGAAAAAAACGTTTTTTTTGTATAATTTTAAAATTAATCGTCGTAAAAATTTTAAAACGGCATTTCTAATTAGATTTCATGAAAATAAAAATATCTATACAAAATTTACATTTTTTTATAAAGAAATAAAAAAGTTACAGCAGTTTTTGTGTGATTTTTAAGAAAAAGGTTTTTTTTGTATAATTTTAAAATTAATCGTCGTAAAAATTTTAAAACGGCATTTCTAATTAGATTTAATGAAAATAAAATTATTTACACAAAATTTACATTTTTTTATAAAGAAATAAAAAAGTTACAGCAGTTTTTGTGTGATATTTAAGAAAAACGTTTTTTTTGTATAATTTTAAAATTAATAGTCCTAATAATTTTAAAACAGCATTTCTAATTAGATTTCATGAAAATAAAATTATTTAAACAAAATTTACATTTTTTTATGAAGAAACAAAAAAGTTACTGCAGTTTTTGTGTGATTTTTAAGAAAAACGTTTTTTTTGTATAATTTTATAATTATTCGTCCTAGAAATTTTAAAACGGCATTTATAATTAGATTTCATGAAAATAAAAATACTTATACAAAATTAACATTTTTTTATAAAGAAATAAAAAAGTAACAGCAGTTTTTGTGTGATTTTTAAGATAAACTTTTTTTTTGTATAATTTTAAAACTAATCGTCCTAATAATTTTAAAACGGCATTTCTAATTAGATTTCATGTAAATAAAATTATTTAAACAAAATTTACATTTTTTTATGAAGAAACAAAAAAGTTACTGCAGTTTTTGTGTGATTTTTAAGATAAACTTTTTTTTTGTATAATTTTAAAACTAATCGTCCTAATAATTTTAAAACGGCATTTCTAATTAGATTTCATGTAAATAAAATTATTTAAACAAAATTTACATTTTTTTATAAAGAAATAAAAAAATTACAGCAGTTTTTGTGTGATATTTAAGAAAAACCTTTTTTTTGTATAATTTTAAAATTAATCGTCCTAATAATTTTAAAACGGCATTTCTAATTAGATTTCATGAAAATAAAAATATCTATACAAAATTTACATTTTTTTATAAAGAAATAAAACAGTTACAGCAGTTTTTGTGCGAATTTTAAGGAAAACGTTTTTTTTGTATATTTTTAAAATTAATCGTCCTAAAAATTTTAGAACGGCATTTCTAATTAGATTTCATGAAAATAAAAATATCTATACAAAATTTACATTTTTTTATAAAGAAATAAATAAGTTACAGCAGTTTTTGTGTGATATTTATGAAAAACGTTTTTTTGTATAATTTTAAAATTAGTCGTCCTAAAAATTTTAAAACGAGATTTCTAATTAGATTTCATGTAAATAAAATTATTTAAACAAAATTTTCATTTTTTTATAAAGAAACAAAAAAGTTACTGCAGTTTTTGTGTAATATTTAAAAAAAAAACGTTTTTTTTTGTATAATTTTAAAATTAATCGTCCTAATAATTTTAAAACGGCATTTCTAATTAGATTTCATGAAAATAAAAATATCTATACAAAATTTACATTTTTTTATAAAGAAATAAAAAAGTTACAGCAGTTTTTGTGTGATATTTAAGAAAAACGTTTTTTTGTATAATTATAAAATTAATCGTCCTAATAATTTTAAAACGGCATTTCTAATTAGATTTCATGAAAATAAAAATATCTATACAAAATTTACATTTTTTTATAAAGAAATAAAAAAGTTACAGCAGTTTTTGTGCGAATTTTAAGGAAAACGTTTTTTTTGTATAATTTTAAAATTAATCGTCCTAATATTTTTAAGACGGCATTTCTAATTAGATTTCATGAAAATAAAAATATCTTTACAAAATTTACATTTTTTTATAAAGAAATAAAAAAGTTACAGCAGTTTTTGTGTGATATTTAAGAAAAACGTTTTTTTGTATAATTATAAAATTAATCGTCCTAATAATTTTAAAACGGCATTTCTAATTAGATTTCATGAAAATAAAAATATCTATACAAAATTTACATTTTTTTATAAAGAAATAATAAAGTTACAGCAGTTTTTGTGCGAATTTTAAGACAAACGTTTTTTTTTGTATAATTTTAAAATTAATCTTCCTAAAAATTTTAAAACAGCATTTCTAATTAGATTTCATGAAAATAAAAATATCTATACAAAATTAACGTTTTTTTATAAAGAAATAAAAAAGTTACAGCAGTTTTTGTGTGATATTTAAGAAAAACCTTTTTTTTGTATAATTTTAAAATTAATCGTCCTAATTATTTTATAACGGCATTTCTAATTAGATTTCATGAAAATAATAATACCTATACAAAATTTACATTTTTTTATAAAGAAATAAAAAAGTTACAGCAGGTTTTGTGCGAATTTTAAGAAAAACGTTTTTTTTGTATAATTTTAAAATTAATCGTCCTAAAAATTTTAAAACGGCATTTCTAATTAGATTTCATAAAAATAAAATTATTTATACAAAATTTACATCGTTTTATAAAGAAATAAAAAAGTTACAGCAGTTTTTGTGTGACATTTAAGAAAAACGTTTTTTTTGTATAATTTTAAAATTAATCGTCCTAATAATTTTAAAACGGCATTTTTAATTAGATTTCATGAAAATAAAAATATCTATACAAAATTTACATTTTTTTATAAAGAAATAAAAAAGTTACAGCAGTTTTTGTGCGAATTTTAAGGAAAACGTTTTTTTTGTATAATTTTAAAATTAATCGTCCTAAAAATTTTAAAACGGCATTTCTAATTAGATTTCATGAAAATAAAAATATCTATACAAAATTTACATTTTTTTATAAAGAAATAAATAAGTTACAGCAGTTTTTGTGTGATATTTATGAAAAACGTTTTTTTTGTATAATTTTAAAATTAGTCGTCCTAAAACTTTTAAAACGAGATTTCTAATTAGATATCATGTAAATAAAATTATTTAAACAAAATTTTCATTTTTTTATAAAGAAACAAAAAAGTTACTGCAGTTTTTGTGTGATTTTTGAAAAAAAAGGTTTTTTTTGTATAATTTTAAAATTAATCGTCCTAATAATTTAAAAACGGCATTTCTAATTAGATTTCATGAAAATAATAATACCTATACAAAATTAACGTTTTTTTATAAAGAAATAAAAAAGTTACAGCAGTTTTTGTGCGAATTTTAAGAAAAACGTTTTTTTTGTATAATTTTAAAATTAATCGTCCTAAAAATTTTAAAACGGCATTTCTAATTAGATTTCATGAAAATAAAAATATCTATACAAAATTTACATTTTTTTATAAAGAAATAAATAAGTTACAGCAGTTTTTGTGTGATATTTATAAAAAACGTTTTTTTTTGTATAATTTTAAAATTAGTCGTCCTAAAAATTTTAAAACGAGATTTCTAATTAGATTTCATGTAAATAAAATTATTTAAACAAAATTTTCATTTTTTTATAAAAATACAAAAAAGACTGCAGTTTTTGTGTGATTTTTGAAAAAAACGTTTTTTTTGTATAATTTTAAAATTAATCGTCGTAAAAATTTTAAAACGGCATTTCTAATTAGATTTAATGAAAATAAAATTATTTATACAAAATTTACATTTTTTATAAAGAAATAAAAAAGTTACAGCAGTTTTTGTGTGATTTTTAAGAAAAACGTTTTTTTTTGTATAATTTTAAAATTATTCGTCCTAGAAAATATAAAACGGCATTTATAATTAGATTTCATGAAAATAAAATTATTTATACAAAATTTACATTTTTTTATAAAGAAATAAAAAAGTTACAGCAGTTTTTGTGTGATATTTAAGAAAAACGTTTTTTTTGTATAATTTTAAAATTAATCGTCCTAATAATTTTAAAACGGCATTTCTAATTAGATTTCATGAAAATAAAAATATCTATACAAAATTTACATTTTTTTATAAAGAAATAAAAAAGTTACAGCAGTTTTTGTGCGAATTTTAAGGAAAATGTTTTTTTTGTATAATTTTAAAATTAATCGTCCTAAAAATTTTAAAACGGCATTTCTAATTAGATTTCATGAAAATAAAAATAACTATACAAAATTAACGTTTTTTTATAAAGAAATAAAAAAGTTACAGCAGGTTTTGTGCGAATTTTAAGAAAAACGTTTTTTTGTATAATTTTAAAATTAATCGTCCTAAAAATTTTAAAACAGCATTTCTAATTAGATTTCATGAAAATAAAAATATCTATACAAAATTTACATTTTTTTATAAAGAAATAATAAAGTTACAGCAGTTTTTGTGCGAATTTTAAGACAAACGTTTTTTTTTGTATAATTTTAAAATTAATCTTCCTAAAAATTTTAAAACAGCATTTCTAATTAGATTTCATGAAAATAAAAATATCTATACAAAATTAACGTTTTTTTATAAAGAAATAAAAAAGTTACAGCAGTTTTTGTGTGATATTTAAGAAAAACGTTTTTTTTGTATAATTTTAAAATTAATCGTCCTAATTATTTTATAACGGCATTTCTAATTAGATTTCATGAAAATAATAATACCTATACAAAATTTACATTTTTTTATAAAGAAATAAAAAAGTTACAGCAGGTTTTGTGCGAATTTTAAGAAAAACGTTTTTTTTGTATAATTTTAAAATTAATCGTCCTAAAAATTTTAAAACGGCATTTCTAATTAGATTTCATAAAAATAAAATTATTTATACAAAATTTACATCGTTTTATAAAGAAATAAAAAAGTTACAGCAGTTTTTGTGTGACATTTAAGAAAAACGTTTTTTTTGTATAATTTTAAAATTAATCGTCCTAATAATTTTAAAACGGCATTTTTAATTAGATTTCATGAAAATAAAAATATCTATACAAAATTTACATTTTTTTATAAAGAAATAAAAAAGTTACAGCAGTTTTTGTGCGAATTTTAAGGAAAACGTTTTTTTTGTATAATTTTAAAATTAATCGTCCTAAAAATTTTAAAACGGCATTTCTAATTAGATTTCATGAAAATAAAAATATCTATACAAAATTTACATTTTTTTATAAAGAAATAAATAAGTTACAGCAGTTTTTGTGTGATATTTATGAAAAACGTTTTTTTTGTATAATTTTAAAATTAGTCGTCCTAAAACTTTTAAAACGAGATTTCTAATTAGATATCATGTAAATAAAATTATTTAAACAAAATTTTCATTTTTTTATAAAGAAACAAAAAAGTTACTGCAGTTTTTGTGTGATTTTTGAAAAAAAAGGTTTTTTTTGTATAATTTTAAAATTAATCGTCCTAATAATTTAAAAACGGCATTTCTAATTAGATTTCATGAAAATAATAATACCTATACAAAATTAACGTTTTTTTATAAAGAAATAAAAAAGTTACAGCAGTTTTTGTGCGAATTTTAAGAAAAACGTTTTTTTTGTATAATTTTAAAATTAATCGTCCTAAAAATTTTAAAACGGCATTTCTAATTAGATTTCATGAAAATAAAAATATCTATACAAAATTTACATTTTTTTATAAAGAAATAAATAAGTTACAGCAGTTTTTGTGTGATATTTATAAAAAACGTTTTTTTTTGTATAATTTTAAAATTAGTCGTCCTAAAAATTTTAAAACGAGATTTCTAATTAGATTTCATGTAAATAAAATTATTTAAACAAAATTTTCATTTTTTTATAAAATTACAAAAAAGACTGCAGTTTTTGTGTGATTTTTGAAAAAAACGTTTTTTTTGTATAATTTTAAAATTAATCGTCGTAAAAATTTTAAAACGGCATTTCTAATTAGATTTAATGAAAATAAAATTATTTATACAAAATTTACATTTTTTATAAAGAAATAAAAAAGTTACAGCAGTTTTTGTGTGATTTTTAAGAAAAACGTTTTTTTTTGTATAATTTTAAAATTATTCGTCCTAGAAAATATAAAACGGCATTTATAATTAGATTTCATGAAAATAAAATTATTTATACAAAATTTACATTTTTTTATAAAGAAATAAAAAAGTTACAGCAGTTTTTGTGTGATATTTAAGAAAAACGTTTTTTTTGTATAATTTTAAAATTAATCGTCCTAATAATTTTAAAACGGCATTTCTAATTAGATTTCATGAAAATAAAAATATCTATACAAAATTTACATTTTTTTATAAAGAAATAAAAAAGTTACAGCAGTTTTTGTGCGAATTTTAAGGAAAACGTTTTTTTTGTATAATTTTAAAATTAATCGTCCTAAAAATTTTAAAACGGCATTTCTAATTAGATTTCATGAAAATAAAAATATCTATACAAAATTTACATTTTTTTATAAAGAAATAAATAAGTTACAGCAGTTTTTGTGTGATATTTATGAAAAACGTTTTTTTTGTATAATTTTAAAATTAGTCGTCCTAAAACTTTTAAAACGAGATTTCTAATTAGATATCATGTAAATAAAATTATTTAAACAAAATTTTCATTTTTTTATAAAGAAACAAAAAAGTTACTGCAGTTTTTGTGTGATTTTTGAAAAAAAAGGTTTTTTTTGTATAATTTTAAAATTAATCGTCCTAATAATTTAAAAACGGCATTTCTAATTAGATTTCATGAAAATAATAATACCTATACAAAATTAACGTTTTTTTATAAAGAAATAAAAAAGTTACAGCAGTTTTTGTGCGAATTTTAAGAAAAACGTTTTTTTTGTATAATTTTAAAATTAATCGTCCTAAAAATTTTAAAACGGCATTTCTAATTAGATTTCATGAAAATAAAAATATCTATACAAAATTTACATTTTTTTATAAAGAAATAAATAAGTTACAGCAGTTTTTGTGTGATATTTATAAAAAACGTTTTTTTTTGTATAATTTTAAAATTAGTCGTCCTAAAAATTTTAAAACGAGATTTCTAATTAGATTTCATGTAAATAAAATTATTTAAACAAAATTTTCATTTTTTTATAAAATTACAAAAAAGACTGCAGTTTTTGTGTGATTTTTGAAAAAAACGTTTTTTTTGTATAATTTTAAAATTAATCGTCGTAAAAATTTTAAAACGGCATTTCTAATTAGATTTAATGAAAATAAAATTATTTATACAAAATTTACATTTTTTATAAAGAAATAAAAAAGTTACAGCAGTTTTTGTGTGATTTTTAAGAAAAACGTTTTTTTTTGTATAATTTTAAAATTATTCGTCCTAGAAAATATAAAACGGCATTTATAATTAGATTTCATGAAAATAAAATTATTTATACAAAATTTACATTTTTTTATAAAGAAATAAAAAAGTTACAGCAGTTTTTGTGTGATATTTAAGAAAAACGTTTTTTTTGTATAATTTTAAAATTAATCGTCCTAATAATTTTAAAACGGCATTTCTAATTAGATTTCATGAAAATAAAAATATCTATACAAAATTTACATTTTTTTATAAAGAAATAAAAAAGTTACAGCAGTTTTTGTGCGAATTTTAAGGAAAACGTTTTTTTTGTATAATTTTAAAATTAATCGTCCTAATATTTTTAAGACGGCATTTCTAATTAGATTTCATGAAAATAAAAATATCTTTACAAAATTTACATTTTTTTATAAAGAAATAAAAAAGTTACAGCAGTTTTTGTGTGATATTTAAGAAAAACGTTTTTTTGTATAATTATAAAATTAATCGTCCTAATAATTTTAAAACGGCATTTCTAATTAGATTTCATGAAAATAAAAATATCTATACAAAATTTACATTTTTTTATAAAGAAATAATAAAGTTACAGCAGTTTTTGTGCGAATTTTAAGACAAACGTTTTTTTTTGTATAATTTTAAAATTAATCTTCCTAAAAATTTTAAAACAGCATTTCTAATTAGATTTCATGAAAATAAAAATATCTATACAAAATTAACGTTTTTTTATAAAGAAATAAAAAAGTTACAGCAGTTTTTGTGTGATATTTAAGAAAAACCTTTTTTTTGTATAATTTTAAAATTAATCGTCCTAATTATTTTATAACGGCATTTCTAATTAGATTTCATGAAAATAATAATACCTATACAAAATTTACATTTTTTTATAAAGAAATAAAAAAGTTACAGCAGGTTTTGTGCGAATTTTAAGAAAAACGTTTTTTTTGTATAATTTTAAAATTAATCGTCCTAAAAATTTTAAAACGGCATTTCTAATTAGATTTCATAAAAATAAAATTATTTATACAAAATTTACATCGTTTTATAAAGAAATAAAAAAGTTACAGCAGTTTTTGTGTGACATTTAAGAAAAACGTTTTTTTTGTATAATTTTAAAATTAATCGTCCTAATAATTTTAAAACGGCATTTTTAATTAGATTTCATGAAAATAAAAATATCTATACAAAATTTACATTTTTTTATAAAGAAATAAAAAAGTTACAGCAGTTTTTGTGCGAATTTTAAGGAAAACGTTTTTTTTGTATAATTTTAAAATTAATCGTCCTAAAAATTTTAAAACGGCATTTCTAATTAGATTTCATGAAAATAAAAATATCTATACAAAATTTACATTTTTTTATAAAGAAATAAATAAGTTACAGCAGTTTTTGTGTGATATTTATGAAAAACGTTTTTTTTGTATAATTTTAAAATTAGTCGTCCTAAAACTTTTAAAACGAGATTTCTAATTAGATATCATGTAAATAAAATTATTTAAACAAAATTTTCATTTTTTTATAAAGAAACAAAAAAGTTACTGCAGTTTTTGTGTGATTTTTGAAAAAAAAGGTTTTTTTTGTATAATTTTAAAATTAATCGTCCTAATAATTTAAAAACGGCATTTCTAATTAGATTTCATGAAAATAATAATACCTATACAAAATTAACGTTTTTTTATAAAGAAATAAAAAAGTTACAGCAGTTTTTGTGCGAATTTTAAGAAAAACGTTTTTTTTGTATAATTTTAAAATTAATCGTCCTAAAAATTTTAAAACGGCATTTCTAATTAGATTTCATGAAAATAAAAATATCTATACAAAATTTACATTTTTTTATAAAGAAATAAATAAGTTACAGCAGTTTTTGTGTGATATTTATAAAAAACGTTTTTTTTTGTATAATTTTAAAATTAGTCGTCCTAAAAATTTTAAAACGAGATTTCTAATTAGATTTCATGTAAATAAAATTATTTAAACAAAATTTTCATTTTTTTATAAAAATACAAAAAAGACTGCAGTTTTTGTGTGATTTTTGAAAAAAACGTTTTTTTTGTATAATTTTAAAATTAATCGTCGTAAAAATTTTAAAACGGCATTTCTAATTAGATTTAATGAAAATAAAATTATTTATACAAAATTTACATTTTTTATAAAGAAATAAAAAAGTTACAGCAGTTTTTGTGTGATTTTTAAGAAAAACGTTTTTTTTTGTATAATTTTAAAATTATTCGTCCTAGAAAATATAAAACGGCATTTATAATTAGATTTCATGAAAATAAAATTATTTATACAAAATTTACATTTTTTTATAAAGAAATAAAAAAGTTACAGCAGTTTTTGTGTGATATTTAAGAAAAACGTTTTTTTTGTATAATTTTAAAATTAATCGTCCTAATAATTTTAAAACGGCATTTCTAATTAGATTTCATGAAAATAAAAATATCTATACAAAATTTACATTTTTTTATAAAGAAATAAAAAAGTTACAGCAGTTTTTGTGCGAATTTTAAGGAAAATGTTTTTTTTGTATAATTTTAAAATTAATCGTCCTAAAAATTTTAAAACGGCATTTCTAATTAGATTTCATGAAAATAAAAATAACTATACAAAATTAACGTTTTTTTATAAAGAAATAAAAAAGTTACAGCAGGTTTTGTGCGAATTTTAAGAAAAACGTTTTTTTGTATAATTTTAAAATTAATCGTCCTAAAAATTTTAAAACAGCATTTCTAATTAGATTTCATGAAAATAAAAATATCTATACAAAATTTACATTTTTTTATAAAGAAATAATAAAGTTACAGCAGTTTTTGTGCGAATTTTAAGACAAACGTTTTTTTTTGTATAATTTTAAAATTAATCTTCCTAAAAATTTTAAAACAGCATTTCTAATTAGATTTCATGAAAATAAAAATATCTATACAAAATTAACGTTTTTTTATAAAGAAATAAAAAAGTTACAGCAGTTTTTGTGTGATATTTAAGAAAAAAGTTTTTTTTGTATAATTTTAAAATTAATCGTCCTAATTATTTTATAACGGCATTTCTAATTAGATTTCATGAAAATAATAATACCTATACAAAATTTACATTTTTTTATAAAGAAATAAAAAAGTTACAGCAGGTTTTGTGCGAATTTTAAGAAAAACGTTTTTTTTGTATAATTTTAAAATTAATCGTCCTAAAAATTTTAAAACGGCATTTCTAATTAGATTTCATAAAAATAAAATTATTTATACAAAATTTACATCGTTTTATAAAGAAATAAAAAAGTTACAGCAGTTTTTGTGTGACATTTAAGAAAAACGTTTTTTTTGTATAATTTTAAAATTAATCGTCCTAATAATTTTAAAACGGCATTTTTAATTAGATTTCATGAAAATAAAAATATCTATACAAAATTTACATTTTTTTATAAAGAAATAAAAAAGTTACAGCAGTTTTTGTGCGAATTTTAAGGAAAACGTTTTTTTTGTATAATTTTAAAATTAATCGTCCTAAAAATTTTAAAACGGCATTTCTAATTAGATTTCATGAAAATAAAAATATCTATACAAAATTTACATTTTTTTATAAAGAAATAAATAAGTTACAGCAGTTTTTGTGTGATATTTATGAAAAACGTTTTTTTTGTATAATTTTAAAATTAGTCGTCCTAAAACTTTTAAAACGAGATTTCTAATTAGATATCATGTAAATAAAATTATTTAAACAAAATTTTCATTTTTTTATAAAGAAACAAAAAAGTTACTGCAGTTTTTGTGTGATTTTTGAAAAAAAAGGTTTTTTTTGTATAATTTTAAAATTAATCGTCCTAATAATTTAAAAACGGCATTTCTAATTAGATTTCATGAAAATAATAATACCTATACAAAATTAACGTTTTTTTATAAAGAAATAAAAAAGTTACAGCAGTTTTTGTGCGAATTTTAAGAAAAACGTTTTTTTTGTATAATTTTAAAATTAATCGTCCTAAAAATTTTAAAACGGCATTTCTAATTAGATTTCATGAAAATAAAAATATCTATACAAAATTTACATTTTTTTATAAAGAAATAAATAAGTTACAGCAGTTTTTGTGTGATATTTATAAAAAACGTTTTTTTTTGTATAATTTTAAAATTAGTCGTCCTAAAAATTTTAAAACGAGATTTCTAATTAGATTTCATGTAAATAAAATTATTTAAACAAAATTTTCATTTTTTTATAAAAATACAAAAAAGACTGCAGTTTTTGTGTGATTTTTGAAAAAAACGTTTTTTTTGTATAATTTTAAAATTAATCGTCGTAAAAATTTTAAAACGGCATTTCTAATTAGATTTAATGAAAATAAAATTATTTATACAAAATTTACATTTTTTATAAAGAAATAAAAAAGTTACAGCAGTTTTTGTGTGATTTTTAAGAAAAACGTTTTTTTTTGTATAATTTTAAAATTATTCGTCCTAGAAAATATAAAACGGCATTTATAATTAGATTTCATGAAAATAAAATTATTTATACAAAATTTACATTTTTTTATAAAGAAATAAAAAAGTTACAGCAGTTTTTGTGTGATATTTAAGAAAAACGTTTTTTTTGTATAATTTTAAAATTAATCGTCCTAATAATTTTAAAACGGCATTTCTAATTAGATTTCATGAAAATAAAAATATCTATACAAAATTTACATTTTTTTATAAAGAAATAAAAAAGTTACAGCAGTTTTTGTGCGAATTTTAAGGAAAATGTTTTTTTTGTATAATTTTAAAATTAATCGTCCTAAAAATTTTAAAACGGCATTTCTAATTAGATTTCATGAAAATAAAAATAACTATACAAAATTAACGTTTTTTTATAAAGAAATAAAAAAGTTACAGCAGGTTTTGTGCGAATTTTAAGAAAAACGTTTTTTTGTATAATTTTAAAATTAATCGTCCTAAAAATTTTAAAACAGCATTTCTAATTAGATTTCATGAAAATAAAAATATCTATACAAAATTTACATTTTTTTATAAAGAAATAAAAAAGTTACAGCAGTTTTTGTGATATTTAAGAAAAACGTTTTTTTTGTATAATTTTAAAATTAGTCGTCCTAAAAATTTTAAAACGAGATTTCTAATTAGATTTCATGTAAATAAAATTATTTAAACAAAATTTTCATTTTTTTATAAAGAAACAAAAAAGTTACTGCAGTTTTTGTGTGATTTTTGAAAAAAAAGGTTTTTTTTGTATAATTTTAAAATTAATCGTCCTAATAATTTAAAAACGGCATTTCTAATTAGATTTCATGAAAATAATAATACCTATACAAAATTTACATTTTTTTATAAAGAAATAAAAAAGTTACAGCAGGTTTTGTGCGAATTTTAAAAAAAACGTTTTTTTTGTATAATTTTAAAATTAATCGTCCTAAAAATTTTAAAACGGCATTTCTAATTAGATTTCATAAAAATAAAATTATTTATACAAAATTTACATTTTTTTATAAAGAAATAAAAAAGTTACAGCAGTTTTAGTGTGATATTTAAGAAAAACGTTTTTTTTTGTATAATTTTAAAATTAATCGTCCTAATAATTTTAAAACGGCATTTCTAATTAGATTTCATGAAAATAAAAATATCTATACAAAATTTACATTTTTTTATAAAGAAATAAAAAAGTTACAGCAGTTTTTGTGCGAATTTTAAGGAAAACGTTTTTTTTGTATAATTTTAAAATTAATCGTCCTAGAAATTTTAAAACGGCATTTCTAATTAGATTTTATGAAAGTAAAAACATCTATACAAAATTAACGTTTTTTTATAAAGAAATAAAAAAGTTACAGCAGTTTTTGTGCAAATTTTAAGAAAAACGTTTTTTTTGTATAATTTTAAAATTAATCGTCCTAAAAATTTTAAAACGGCATTTCTAATTAGATTTCATGAAAGTAAAAATATCTATACAAAATTTACATTTTTTTATAAAGAAATAAAAAAGTAACAGCAGTTTTTGTGTGATATTTAAGAAAAACGTTTTTTTTGTATAATTTTAAAATTAGTCGTCCTAAAAATTTTAAAACGAGATTTCTAATTAGATTTCATGTAAATAAAATTATTTAAACAAAATTTTCATTTTTTTATAAAGAAACAAAAAAGTTACTGCAGTTTTTGTGTGATTTTTGAAAAAAACGTTTTTTTTGTATAATTTTAAAATTAATCGTCCTAATAATTTAAAAACGGCATTTCTAATTAGATTTCATGAAAATAATAATACCTATACAAAATTTACATTTTTTTATAAAGAAATAAAAAAGTTACAGCAGGTTTTGTGCGAATTTTAAGAAAAACGTTTTTTTTGTATAATTTTAAAATTAATCGTCCTAAAAATTTTAAAACGGCATTTCTAATTAGATTTCATAAAAATAAAATTATTTATACAAAATTTACATTTTTTTATAAAGAAATAAAAAAGTTACAGCAGTTTTAGTGTGATATTTAAGAAAAACGTTTTTTTTGTATAATTTTAAAATTATTCGTCCTAGAAATTTTAAAACGGCATTTATAATTAGATTTCATGAAAATAAAAATACTTATACAAAATTAACATTTTTATATAAAGAAATAAAAAAGTTACAGCAGTTTTTGTGTGATTTTTAAGATAAACTTTTTTTTTGTATAATTTTAAAACTAATCGTCCTAATAATTTAAAAACGGCATTTCTAATTAGATTTCATGAAAATAATAATACCTATACAAAATTTACATTTTTTTATAAAGAAATAAAAAAGTTACAGCAGGTTTTGTGCAAATTTTAAGAAAAACGTTTTTTTTGTATAATTTTAAAATTAATCGTCCTAATAATTTTAAAACAGCATTTCTAATTAGATTTCATGAAAATAAAATTATTTATACAAAACCTACATTTTTTTATAAAGAAATAAAAAAGTTACAGCAGTTTTTGTGTAATATTTAAAAAAAACGTCTTTTTTGTATAATTTTAAAATTATTCGTCCTAATAATTTAAAAACGGCATTTCTAATTAGATTTCATGAAAATAAAAATATCTATACAAAATTTACATTTTTTTATAAAGAAATAAAAAAGTTACAGCAGTTTTTGTGTGATTTTTAAGAAAAAGGTTTTTTTTGTATAATTTTAAAATTAATTGTCGTAAAAATTTTAGAACGGCATTTCTAATTAGATTTAATGAAAATAAAATTATTTAAACAAAATTTACATTTTTTTATGAAGAAACAAAAAAGTTACTGCAGTTTTTGTGTGATTTTTAAGAAAAAGGTTTTTTTTGTATAATTTTAAAATTATTCGTCCTAGAAATTTTAAAACGGCATTTATAATTAGATTTCATGAAAATAAAAATACTTATACAAAATTAACATTTTTTTATAAAGAAATAAAAAAGTTACAGCAGTTTTTGTGTGATATTTAAGAAAAACGTTTTTTTTGTATAATATTAAAATTAATCGTCCTAATAATTTTAAAACAGCATTTCTAATTAGATTTCATGAAAATAAAATTATTTAAACAAAATTTACATTTTTTTATGAAGAAACAAAAAAGTTACTGCAGTTTTTGTGTGATTTTTAAGAAAAAGGTTTTTTTTGTATAATTTTAAAATTATTCGTCCTAGAAATTTTAAAACGGCATTTATAATTAGATTTCATGAAAATAAAAATACTTATACAAAATTAACATTTTTATATAAAGAAATAAAAAAGTTACAGCAGTTTTTGTGTGATTTTTAAGATAAACTTTTTTTTTGTATAATTTTAAAACTAATCGTCCTAATAATTTTAAAACGGCATTTCTAATTAGATTTCATGTAAATAAAATTATTTAAACAAAATTTACATTTTTTTATGAAGAAACAAAAAAGTTACTGCAGTTTTTGTGTGATTTTTGAAAAAAACGTTTTTTTTGTATAATTTTAAAATTAATCGTCGTAAAAATTATAAAACGGCATTTATAATTAGATTTCATGAAAATAAAAATACTTATACAAAATTAACATTTTTATATAAAGAAATAAAAAAGTTACAGCAGTTTTTGTGTGATTTTTAAGATAAACTTTTTTTTTGTATAATTTTAAAACTAATCGTCCTAATAATTTTAAAACGGCATTTCTAATTAGATTTAATGAAAATAAAATTATTTATCTAAAATTTACATTTTTTTATAAAGAAATAAAAAAATTACAGCAGTTTTTGTGTGATATTTAAGAAAAACGTTTTTTTTGTATAATTTTAAAATTAATCGTCCTAATAATTTTAAAACAGCATTTCTAATTAGAATCCATGAAAATAAAATAATTTATATAAAACTTACATTTTTTTATAAAGAAATAAAAAAGTTACAGCAGTTTTTGTGTAATATTTAAAAAAAAACGTTTTTTTTGTATAATTTTAAAATTAATCGTCCTAATAATTTTAAAACGGCATTTTTAATTAGATTTCATGAAAATAAAAATATCTATACAAAATTTACATTTTTTTATAAAGAAATAAAAAAGTTACAGCAGTTTTTGAGTGATATTTAAGAAAAACGTTTTTTTGTATAATTATAAAATTAATCGTCCTAATAATTTTAAAACGGCATTTCTAATTAGATTTCATGAAAATAAAAATATCTATACAAAATTTACATTTTTTTATAAAGAAATAAAAAAGTTACAGCAGTTTTTGTGTGATATTTAAGAAAAACGTTTTTTTTGTATAATTTTAAAATTAATCGTCCTAATAATTTTAAAACAGCATTTTTAATTAGATTTCATGAAAATAAAATTATTTATACAAAACTTACATTTTTTTATAGAGAAATAAAAAAGTTACAGCAGTTTTTGTGTAATATTTAAACAAAACGTTTTTTTTGTATAATTTTAAAATTAATCGACTAATAATTTTAAAACGGCATTTCTAATTAGATTTCATGAAAATAAAAATATCTATACAAAATTTACATTTTTTTATAAAGAAATAAAAAAGTTACAGCAGTTTTTGTGTGATATTTAAGAAAAACGTTTTTTTGTATAATTATAAAATTAATCGTCCTAATAATTTTAAAACGGCATTTCTAATTAGATTTCATGAAAATAAAAATATCTATACAAAATTTACATTTTTTTATAAAGAAATAAAAAAGTTACAGCAGTTTTTGTGTGATTTTTAAGAAAAACTTTTTTTTTGTATAATTTTAAAATTAATCGAGTAATAATTTTAAAACGGCATTTCTAATTAGATTTCATGAAAATAAAATTATTTATATAAAACTTACATTTTTTTATAAAGAAATAAAAAAGTTACAGCAGTTTTTGTGTAATATTTAAAAAAAAAACGTTTTTTTTGTATAATTTTAAAATTAATCGTCCTAATAATTTTAAAACAGCATTTCTAATAAGATTTCACGAAAATAAAAATATCTATACAAAATTTACATTTTTTTATAAAGAAATAAAAAAGTTACAGCAGTTTTTGTGTAATATTTAAACAAAACGTTTTTTTTGTATAATTTTAAAATTAATCGTCCTAATAATTTTAAAACGGCATTTCTAATTAGACTTCATGTAAATAAAATTATTTAAATAAAATTTACATTTTTTTATGAAGAAACAAAAAAGTTACTGCAGTTTTTGTGTGATTTTTAAGAAAAACGTTTTTTTTGTATAATTTTAAAATTATTCGTCCTAAAAATTTTAAAACAGCATTTATAATTAGATTTCATGAAAATAAAAATACTTATACAAAATTAACATATTTTTATAAAGAAATAAAAAAGTTACAGTAGTTTTTGTGTGATTTTTAAGAAAAACGTTTTTTTTGTATAATTTTAAAATTATTCGTCCTAAAAATTTTAAAACGGCATTTCTAATTAGATTTCATGAAAATAAAATTATTTAAACAAAATTTACATTTTTTTATAAAGAAATAAAAAAGTTACAGCAGTTTTTGTGTGATTTTTAAGAAAAGCGTTTTTTTTGTATAATTTTAAAATTAATCGTCCTAATAATTTTAAAACGGCATTTCTAATTAGATTTCATGAAAATAAAATTATTTAAACAAAATTTACATTTTTTTATGAAGAAACAAAAAAGTTACTGCAGTTTTTGTGTGATTTTTAAGAAAAACGTTTTTTTTGTATAATTTTAAAATTAATCGTCCTAAAAATTTTAAAACAACATTTCTAATTAGATTTCATGAAAATAAAAATACTTATACAAAATTAACATTTTTTTATAAAGAAATAAAAAAGTTACAGCAGTTTTTGTGTGATTTTTAAGAAAAACGTTTTTTTTTGTATAATTTTAAAATTAATGGTGCTAAAAATTTTAAAACGGCATTTCTAATTAGATTTCATGAAAATAAAATTATTTTAACAAAATTTACATTTTTTTATAAAGAAATAAAAAAGTTACAGCAGTTTTTGTTTGATTTTTAAGAAAAACGCATTATTTCTAAAAAATAAAGTTTTTTTGGTATAATTTTAAAATTAATCGTCCTAATAATTTTAAAACGGCATTTCTAATTAGATTTCATGAAAATAAAATTATTTATACAAAACTTACATTTTTTTATAAAGAAATAAAAAAGTTACAGCAGTTTTCGTCTGATATTTAAGAAAAACGTTTTTTTTGTATAATTTTAAAATTAATCGTCCTAAAAATTTTAAAACGGCATTTATAATTAGATTTCATGAAAATAAAAATACTTATACAAAATTAACATTTTTTTATAAAGAAATAAAAAAGTTACAGCAGTTTTTGTGTGATTTTTAAGAAAAACGTTTTTTTTGTATAATTTTAAAATTAATCGTCCTAATAATTTTTAAACGGCATTTCTAATTAGATTTCATGAAAATAAAATTATTTTAACAAAATTTACATTTTTTTATAAAGAAATAAAAAAGTTACAGCAGTTTTTGTTTGATTTTTAAGAAAAACGCATTATTTCTAAAAAATAACGTTTTTTTGGTATAATTTTAAAATTAATCGTCCTAATAATTTTAAAACGGCATTTCTAATTAGATTTCATGTAAATAAAATTATATAAACAAAATTTACATTTTTTTATGAAGAAACAAAAAAGTTACTGCAGTTTTTGTGTGATTTTTAAGAAAAACGTTTTTTTTTGTATAATTTTAAAATTATTCGTCCTAGAAATTTTAAAACGGCATTCATAATTAGAATTCATGAAAATAAAAATACTTATACAAAATTTACATTTTTTTATAAAGAAATAAAAAAGTTACAGCAGTTTTTGTGTGATATTTAAAAAAAAAGGTTTTTTTTGTATAATTTTAAAATTAATCGTTCTAATAATTTTAAAACAGCATTTCTAATTAGATTACATGAAAATAAAATTATTTATACAAAACTTACATTTTTTTATAAAGAAATAAAAAAGTTACAGCAGTTTTTGTGTAATATTTAAAAAAAACGTTTTTTTTTTATAATTTTAAAATTAGACGTCCTAATAATTTAAAAACGGCATTTCTAATTAGATTTCATGAAAATAAAAATATCTATACAAAATTTACATTTTTTTATAAAGAAATAAAAAAGTTACAGCAGTTTTTGTGTGATATTTAAGAAAAATGTTTTTTTTGTATAAATTTAAAATTAATCGTCCTAATAATTTTAAAACGGCATATCTAATTATATTTCATGAAAATAAAATTATTTATACAAAATTTACATTTTTTTATAAAGAAACAAAAAAGTTACAGCAGTTTTGGTCTGATATTTAAGAAAAACGTTTTTTTTGTATAATTTTAAAATTAATCGTCCTAATAATTTTAAAACGTCATTTCTAATTAGATTTCATGAAAATAAAATTATTTAAACAAAATTTACATTTTTTTATAAAGAAATAAAAAAGTTACAGCAGTTTTTGTGTGATATTTAAGAAAAACGTTTTTTTGTATAATTTTAAAATTAATCGTCCTAATAATTTTAAAACGCCATTTCTAATTAGATTTCATGAAAATAAAATTATTTAAACAAAATTTACATTTTTTTATAAAGAAATAAAAAAGTTACAGCAGTTTTTGTGTGATATTTAAGAAAAACGTTTTTTTGTATAATTTTAAAATTAATCGTCCTAATAATTTTAAAACGCCATTTCTAATTAGATTTCATGAAAATAAAATTATTTAAACAAAATTTACATTTTTTTATAAAGAAATAAAAAAGTTACAGTAGTTTTTGTTTGATTTTTAAGAAAAACGTTTTTTTTGTATAATTTTAAAATTAATCGTCCTAATAATTTTAAAACGTCATTTCTAATTAGATTTCATGAAAATAAAATTATTTAAACAAAATTTACATTTTTTTATAAGGAAATAAAAAAGTTACAGCAGTTTTTGTGTGATATTTAAGAAAAACGTTTTTTTGTATAATTTTAAAATTAATCGTCCTAATAATTTTAAAACGCCATTTCTAATTAGATTTCATGAAAATAAAATTATTTAAACAAAATTTACATTATATTATGAAGAAACAAAAAAGTTACTGCACTTTTTGTGTGATTTTTAAGAGAAACGTTTTTTTTGTATAATTTTAAAATTAATCGTCCTTAAAATTTTAAAATGGCATTTCTAATTAGATTTCATGAAAATAAAATTATTTATACAAAATTTACATTTTTTTATTAAGAAATATAAAAGTTACAGCAGTTTTTGTCTGAAATTTAAGAAAAACGTTTTTTTTTGTATAATTTTAAAATTAATCGTCCTAATAATTATAAAACGGCATTTCTAATTAGATTTCATGAAAATAAAATTATTTATACAAAATTTACAATTTTTTATAAAGAAATAAAAAAGTTATAGCAGTTTTTGTGTGATTTTTAAGAAAAACGTTTTTTTTGTATAATTTTAAAATTAATCGTCCTAAAACTTTTAAAAAGGCATTTCTAATTAGATTTCATTAAAATAAAATTATTTATACAAAATTTACATTTTTTTATTAAGAAATAAAAAAGTTACAGCAGTTTTTGTCTGAAATTTAAGAAAAACGTTTTTTTTGTATAATTTTAAAATTAATCGTCCTAATAATTTTAAAACGGCATTTCTAGTTAGATTTCATGAAAATAAAATTATTTATACAAAATTTACATTTTTTTATTAAGAAATATAAAAGTTGCAGCAGTTTTTGTCTGAAATTTAAGAAAAACGTTTTTTTTTGTATAATTTTAAAATTAATCGTCCTAATAATTATAAAACGGCATTTCTAATTAGATTTCATGAAAATAAAATTATTTATACAAAATTTACATTTTTTTATAAAGAAATAAAAAAGTTACAGCAGTTTTTGTGTGATATTTAAGAAAAACGTTTTTTTTGTATAATTTTAAAATTAATCGTTCTAATAATTTTAAAACGGCATTTCTAATTAGATTTCATGAAAATAAAATTATTTATACAAAATTTACATTTTTTTATAAAGAAATAAAAAAGTTACAGCAGTTTTTGTGTGATATTTAAGAAAAACGTTTTTTTTGTATAATTTTAAAATTAATCGTTCTAATAATTTTAAAACGGCATTTCTAATTTGATTTCATGAAAATAAAATTATTTAAACAAAACTTACATTTTTTATAAAGAAATAAAAAAGTTACAGCAGTTTTTGTGTGATATTTAAGAAAAACGTTTCTTTGTATAATTTTAAAATTATTCGTCCTAATAATTTTAAAACGGCATTTCTAATTAGATTTCATGAAAATAAAATTATTTAAACAAAATTTACATTTTTTTATAAAGAAATAAAAAAGTAACAGCAGATTTTGTTTGATTTTTAAGAAAAACGTTTTTTTGGTATAATTTTAAAAATAATCGACCGAAAAATTTTAAAACTACATTTCTAATTAGATTTCATGAAAATAAATTTATTTAAACAAAATTTACATTTTTTTATAAAGAAATAAAAAAGTTACAGCAGTTTTTGTTTGATTTTTAAGAAAAACGCATTATTTCTAAAAAATAACGTTTTTTTGGTATAATTTTAAAAATAATCGTCCGAAAAATTTTAAAACTACATTTCTAATTAGATTTCATGAAAATAAAATTATTTAAACAAAATTTACATTTTTTTATAAAGAAATAAAAAAGTTTCTGCAGTTTTTGTGTGATTTTTAAGAAAAACGTTTTTTTGGTATAATTTTAAAAATAATCGACCGAAAAATTTTAAAACTACATTTCTAATTAGATTTCATGAAAATAAAATTATTTAAACAAAATTTACATTTTTTTATAAAGAAATAAAAAAGTTACAGCAGTTTTTGTTTGATTTTTAAGAAAAACGCATTATTTCTAAAAAATAACGTTTTTTGATATAATTTTAAAAGTAATCGTCTGAAAAATTTTAAAACTACATTTCTAATTAGATTTCATAAAAATAAAATTATTTAAACAAAATTTACATTTTTTTATAAAGAAATAAAAAAGTTTCTGCAGTTTTTGTGTGATTTTTAAGAAAAACGTTTTTTTGGTATAATTTTAAAAATAATCGACCGAAAAATTTTAAAACTACATTTCTAATTAGATTTCATGAAAATAAAATTATTTAAACAAAATTTACAATTTTTTTAAAGAAATAAAAAAGTTTCTGCAGTTTTTGTGTGATTTTTAAGAAAAACGTTTTTTTGGTATAATTTTAAAAATAATCGACCGAAAAATTTTAAAACTACATTTCTAATTAGATTTCATGAAAATAAAATTATTTAAACAAAATTTACATTTCTTTATAAAGAAATAAAAAAGTTACAGCAGTTTTAGTTTAATTTTTAAGAAAAACGCATTATTTCTAAAAAATAACGTTTTTTTGATATAATTTTAAAAGTAATCGTCCGAAAAATTTTAAAACTACATTTCTAATTAGATTTCATGAATATAAAATTATTTAAACAAAATTTACATTTTTTTATAAAGAAATAAAAAAGTTTCTGCAGTTTTTGTGTGATTTTTAAGAAAAACGTTTTTTTGGTATAATTTTAAAAATAATCGACCGAAAAATTTTAAAACTACATTTCTAATTAGATTTCATGAAAATAAAATTATTTAAACAAAATTTACATTTTTTTATAAAGAAATAAAAAAGTTACAGCAGTTTTTGTTTGATTTTTAAGAAAAACGCATTATTTCTAAAAAATAACGTTTTTTTGATATAATTTTAAAAGTAATCGTCCGAAAAATTTTAAAACTACATTTCTAATTAGATTTCATGAAAATAAAATTATTTAAACAAAATTTACATTTTTTTATAAAGAAATAAAAAAGTTACAGCAGTTTTTGTTTGATTTTTAAGAAAAACGCATTATTTCTAAAAAATAACGTTTTTTTGGTATAATTTTAAAAATAATCGACAGAAAAATTTTAAAACTACATTTCTAATTAGATTTCATGAAAATAAAATTATTTAAACAAAATTTACATTTTTTTATAAAGAAATAAAAAAGTTACAGCAGTTTTTGTTTGATTTTTAAGAAAAACGCATTATTTCTAAAAAATAACGTTTTTTTGGTATAATTTCAAAAATAATAGACAGAAAAATTTTAAAACTACATTTCTAATTAGATTTCATGAAAATAAAATTATTTAAACAAAATTTACATTTTTTTATAAAGAAATAAAAAAGTTTCTGCAGTTTTTGTGTGATTTTTAAGAAAAACGTTTTTTTGGTATAATTTTAAAAATAATCGACCGGAAAATTTTAAAACTACATTTCTAATTAGATTTCATGAAAATAAAATTATTTAAACAAAATTTACATTTTTTTAAAAAGAAATAAAAAAGTTACAGCAGTTTTTGTTTGATTTTTAAGAAAAACGCATTATTTCTAAAAAATAACGTTTTTTTAATATAATTTTAAAAGTAATCGTCCGAAAATTTTAAAACTACATTTCTAATTAGATTTCATGAAAATAAAATTATTTAAACAAAATTTACATTTTTTTATCAAGAAATAAAAAAGTTTCTGCAGTTTTTGTGTGATTTTTAAGAAAAACGTTTTTTTGGTATAATTTTAAAAATAATCGACCGAAAATTTTTAAAACTACATTTCTAATTAGATTTCATGAAAATAAAATTATTTAAACAAAATTTACATTTTTTATAAAGAAATAAAAAAGTTACAGCAGTTTTTGTTTGATTTTTAAGAAAAACGCATTATTTCTAAAAAATAACGTTTTTTTGATATAATTTTAAAAGTAATCGTCCGAAAAATTTTAAAACTACATTTCTAATTAGATTTCATGAAAATAAAATTATTTAAACAAAATTTACATTTCTTTATAAAGAAATAAAAAAGTTACAGCAGTTTTAGTTTGATTTTTAAGAAAAACGCATTATTTCTAAAAAATAACGTTTTTTTGATATAATTTTAAAAGTAATCGTCCGAAAAATTTTAAAACTACATTTCTAATTAGATTTCATGAAAATAATATTATTTAAACAAAATTTACATTTTTTTATAAAGAAATAAAAAAGTTACAGCAGTTTTAGTTTGATTTATAAGAAAAACGTTTTTTTGGTATAATTTTAAAAATAATCGACCGAAAAATTTTAAAACTACATTTCTAATTAGATTTCATGAAAATAAAATTATTTAAACAAAATTTACATTTTTTTATAAAGAAATAAAAAAGTTACAGCAGTTTTTGTTTGATTTTTAAGAAAAACGCATTATTTCTAAAAAATAACGTTTTTTTGATATAATTTTAAAAGTAATCGTCCGAAAAATTTTAAAACTACATTTCTAATTAGATTTCATGAAAATAATATTATTTAAACAAAATTTACATTTTTTTATAAAGAAATAAAAAAGTTACAGCAGTTTTTGTTTGATTTTTAAGAAAAACGCATTATTTCTAAAAAATAACGTTTTTTTGATATAATTTTAAAAGTAATCGTCCGAAAAATTTTAAAACTACATTTCTAATTAGATTTCATGAAAATAATATTATTTAAACAAAATTTACATTTTTTTATAAAGAAATAAAAAAGTTTCTGCAGTTTTTGTGTGATTTTTAAGAAAAACTCATTATTTCTAAAAAATAACGTTTTTTTGATATAATTTTAAAAGTAATCGTCCGAAAAATTTTAAAACTACATTTCTAATTAGATTTCATGATAATAAAATTATTTAAACAAAATTTACATTTTTTTATAAAGAAATAAAAAAGTTTCTGCAGTTTTTGTGTGATTTTTAAGAAAAATGTTTTTTTGGTATAATTTTAAAAATAATCGACCGAAAAAATTTAAAACTACATTTCTAATTAGATTTCATGAAAATAAAATTATTTAAACAAAATTTACATTTTTTTATAAAGAAATAAAAAAGTTTCTGCAGTTTTTGTGTGATTTTTAAGAAAAACGTTTTTTTGGTATAATTTTAAAAATAATCGACCGAAAAATTTTAAAACTACATTTCTAATTAGATTTCATGAAAATAAAATTATTTAAACAAAATTTACATTTCTTTATAAAGAAATAAAAAAGTTACAGCAGTTTTAGTTTGATTTTTAAGAAAAACGCATTATTTCTAAAAAATAACGTTTTTTTGATATAATTTTAAAAGTAATCGTCCGAAAAATTTTAAAACTACATTTCTAATTAGATTTCATGAAAATAATATTATTTAAACAAAATTTATATTTTTTTATAAAGAAATAAAAAAGTTTCTGCAGTTTTTGTGTGATTTTTAAGAAAAACGCATTATTTCTAAAAAATAACGTTTTTTTGATATAATTTTAAAAGTAATCGTCCGAAAAATTTTAAAACTACATTTCTAATTAGATTTCATGAAAATAAAATTATTTAAACAAAATTTACATTTTTTTATAAAGAAATAAAAAAGTTTCTGCAGTTTTTGTGTGATTTTTAAGAAAAACGTTTTTTTGGTATAATTTTAAAAATAATCGACCGAAAAATTTTAAAACTACATTTCTAATTAGATTTCATGAAAATAAAATTATTTAAACAAAATTTACATTTTTTTATAAAGAAATAAAAAAGTTACAGCAGTTTTTGTTTGATTTTTAAGAAAAACGCATTATTTCTAAAAAATAACGTTTTTTGATATAATTTTAAAAGTAATCGTCCGAAAAATTTTAAAACTACATTTCTAATTAGATTTCATGAAAATAAAATTATTTAAACAAAATTTACATTTTTTTATAAAGAAATAAAAAAGTTTCTGCAGTTTTTGTGTGATTTTTAAGAAAAACGTTTTTTTGGTATAATTTTAAAAATAATCGACCGAAAAATTTTAAAACTACATTTCTAATTAGATTTCATGAAAATAAAATTATTTAAACAAAATTTACAATTTTTTATAAAGAAATAAAAAAGTTTCTGCAGTTTTTGTGTGATTTTTAAGAAAAACGTTTTTTTGGTATAATTTTAAAAATAATCGACCGAAAAATTTTAAAACTACATTTCTAATTAGATTTCATGAAAATAAAATTATTTAAACAAAATTTACATTTCTTTATAAAGAAATAAAAAAGTTACAGCAGTTTTAGTTTGATTTTTAAGAAAAACGCATTATTTCTAGAAAATAACGTTTTTTTGATATAATTTTAAAAGTAATCGTCCGAAAAATTTTAAAACTACATTTCTAATTAGATTTCATGAATATAAAATTATTTAAACAAAATTTACATTTTTTTATAAAGAAATAAAAAAGTTTCTGCAGTTTTTGTGTGATTTTTAAGAAAAACGTTTTTTTGGTATAATTTTAAAAATAATCGACCGAAAAATTTTAAAACTACATTTCTAATTAGATTTCATGAAAATAAAATTATTTAAACAAAATTTACATTTTTTTATAAAGAAATAAAAAAGTTACAGCAGTTTTTGTTTGATTTTTAAGAAAAACGCATTATTTCTAAAAAATAACGTTTTTTTGATATAATTTTAAAAGTAATCGTCCGAAAAATTTTAAAACTACATTTCTAATTAGATTTCATGAAAATAAAATTATTTAAACAAAATTTACATTTTTTTATAAAGAAATAAAAAAGTTACAGCAGTTTTTGTTTGATTTTTAAGAAAAAACGCATTATTTCTAAAAAATAACGTTTTTTTGGTATAATTTTAAAAGTAATCGTCCGAAAAATTTTAAAACTACATTTCTAATTAGATTTCATGAAAATAAAATTATTTAAACAAAATTTACATTTTTTTATAAAGAAATAAAAAAGTTTCTGCAGTTTTTGTGTGATTTTTAAGAAAAACGTTTTTTTGGTATAATTTTAAAAATAATCGACCGAAAAATTTTAAAACTACATTTCTAATTAGATTTCATGAAAATAAAATTATTTAAACAAAATTTACATTTTTTTATAAAGAAATAAAAAAGTTACAGCAGTTTTTGTTTGATTTTTAAGAAAAACGCATTATTTCTAAAAAATAACGTTTTTTTGATATAATTTTAAAAGTAATCGTCCGAAAAATTTTAAAACTACATTTCTAATTAGATTTCATGAAAATAAAATTATTTAAACAAAATTTACATTTTTTTATAAAGAAATAAAAAAGTTTCTGCAGTTTTTGTGTGATTTTTAAGAAAAACGTTTTTTTGGTATAATTTTAAAAATAATCGACCGAAAAATTTTAAAACTACATTTCTAATTAGATTTCATGAAAATAAAATTATTTAAACAAAATTTACATTTTTTTATAAAGAAATAAAAAAGTTACAGCAGTTTTTGTTTGATTTTTAAGAAAAACGCATTATTTCTAAAAAATAACGTTTTTTTGATATAATTTTAAAAGTAATCGTCCGAAAAATTTTAAAACTACATTTCTAATTAGATTTCATGAAAATAATATTATTTAAACAAAATTTACATTTTTTTATAAAGAAATAAAAAAGTTACAGCAGTTTTTGTTTGATTTTTAAGAAAAACGCATTATTTCTAAAAAATAACGTTTTTTTGATATAATTTTAAAAGTAATCGTCCGAAAAATTTTAAAACTACATTTCTAATTAGATTTCATGAAAATAAAATTATTTAAACAAAATTTACATTTTTTTATAAAGAAATAAAAAAGTTTCTGCAGTTTTTGTGTGATTTTTAAGAAAAACGTTTTTTTTGGTATAATTTTAAAAATAATCGACCGAAAAATTTTAAAACTACATTTCTAATTAGATTTCATGAAAATAAAATTATTGAAACAAAATTTACATTTTTTTATAAAGAAATAAAAAAGTTACAGCAGTTTTTGTTTGATTTTTAAGAAAAACGCATTATTTCTAAAAAATAACGTTTTTTTGATATAATTTTAAAAGTAATCGTCCGAAAAATTTTAAAACTACATTTCTAATTAGATTTCATGAAAATAAAATTATTTAAACAAAATTTACATTTTTTTATAAAGAAATAAAAAAGTTTCTGCAGTTTTTGTGTGATTTTTAAGAAAAACGTTTTTTTGGTATAATTTTAAAAATAATCGACCGAAAAATTTTAAAACTACATTTCTAATTAGATTTCATGAAAATAAAATTATTTAAACAAAATTTACATTTTTTTATAAAGAAATAAAAAAGTTACAGCAGTTTTTGTTTGATTTTTAAGAAAAACGCATTATTTCTAAAAAATAACGTTTTTTTGATATAATTTTAAAAGTAATCGTCCGAAAAATTTTAAAACTACATTTCTAATTAGATTTCATGAAAATAAAATTATTTAAACAAAATTTACATTTTTTTATAAAGAAATAAAAAAGTTTCTGCAGTTTTTGTGTGATTTTTAAGAAAAACGTTTTTTTGGTATAATTTTAAAAATAATCGACCGAAAAATTTTAAAACTACATTTCTAATTAGATTTCATGAAAATAAAATTATTTAAACAAAATTTACATTTTTTTATAAAGAAATAAAAAAGTTACAGCAGTTTTAGTTTGATTTTTAAGAAAAACGCATTATTTCTAAAAAATAACGTTTTTTTGATATAATTTTAAAAGTAATCGTCCGAAAAATTTTAAAACTACATTTCTAATTAGATTTCATGAAAATAAAATTATTTAAACAAAATTTACATTTTTTTATAAAGAAATAAAAAAGTTTCTGCAGTTTTTGTGTGATTTTTAAGAAAAACGTTTTTTTGGTATAATTTTAAAAATAATCGACCGAAAAATTTTAAAACTACATTTCTAATTAGATTTCATGAAAATAAAATTATTTAAACAAAATTTACATTTTTTTATAAAGAAATAAAAAAGTTACAGCAGTTTTTGTTTGATTTTTAAGAAAAACGCATTATTTCTAAAAAATAACGTTTTTTTGATATAATTTTAAAAGTAATCGTCCGAAAAATTTTAAAACTACATTTCTAATTAGATTTCATGAAAATAAATTTATTTAAACAAAATTTACATTTTTTTATAAAGAAATAAAAAAGTTTCTGCAGTTTTTGTGTGATTTTTAAGAAAAACGTTTTTTTGGTATAATTTTAAAAATAATCGACCGAAAAATTTTAAAACTACATTTCTAATTAGATTTCATGAAAATAAAATTATTTAAACAAAATTTTCATTTTTTTATAAAGAAATAAAAAAGTTACAGCAGTTTTAGTTTGATTTTTAAGAAAAACGCATTATTTCTAAAAAATAACGTTTTTTTGATATAATTTTAAAAGTAATCGTCCGAAAAATTTTAAAACTACATTTCTAATTAGATTTCATGAAAATAATATTATTTAAACAAAATTTACATTTTTTTATAAAGAAATAAAAAAGTTTCTGCAGTTTTTATGTGATTTTTAAGAAAAACGTTTTTTTGGTATAATTTTAAAAATAATCGACCGAAAAATTTTAAAACTACATTTCTAATTAGATTTCATGAAAATAAAATTATTTAAACAAAATTTTCATTTTTTTATAAAGAAATAAAAAAGTTACAGCAGTTTTAGTTTGATTTTTAAGAAAAACGCATTATTTCTAAAAAATAACGTTTTTTTGATATAATTTTAAGAGTAATCGTCCGAAAAATTTTAAAACTACATTTCTAATTAGATTTCATGAAAATAAAATTATTTAAACAAAATTTACATTTTTTTATAAAGAAATAAAAAAGTTTCTGCAGTTTTTGTGTGATTTTTAAGAAAAACGTTTTTTTGGTATAATTTTAAAAATAATCGACCGAAAAATTTTAAAACTACATTTCTAATTAGATTTCATGAAAATAAAATTATTTAAACAAAATTTACATTTTTTTGTAAAGAAATAAAAAAGTTACAGCAGTTTTAGTTTGATTTTTAAGAAAAACGCATTATTTCTAAAAAATAATGTTTTTTTGATATAATTTTAAAAGTAATCGTCCGAAAAATTTTAAAACTACATTTCTAATTAGATTTCATGAAAATAAAATTATTTAAACGAAATTTACATTTTTTTATAAAGAAATAAAAAAGTTTCTGCAGTTTTTGTGTGATTTTTAAGAAAAACGTTTTTTTGGTATAATTTTAAAAATAATTGACCGAAAAATTTTAAAACTACATTTCTAATTAGATTTCATGAAAATAAAATTATTTAAACAAAATTTACATTTTTTTATAAAGAAATAAAAAAGTTACAGCAGTTTTTGTTTGATTTTTAAGAAAAACGCATTATTTCTAAAAAATAACGTTTTTTTGGTATAATTTTAAAAATAATCGACAGAAAAATTTTAAAACTACATTTCTAATTAGATTTCATGAAAATAAAATTATTTAAACAAAATTTACATTTTTTTATAAAGAAATAAAAAAGTTACAGCAGTTTTTGTTTGATTTTTAAGAAAAACGCATTATTTCTAAAAAATAACGTTTTTTTGGTATAATTTCAAAAATAATAGACAGAAAAATTTTAAAACTACATTTCTAATTAGATATCATGAAAATAAAATTATTTAAACAAAATTTACATTTTTTTATAAAGAAATAAAAAAGTTTCTGCAGTTTTTGTGTGATTTTTAAGAAAAACGTTTTTTTGGTATAATTTTAAAAATAATCGACCGAAAAATTTTAAAACTACATTTCTAATTAGATTTCATGAAAATAAAATTATATAAATAAAATTTACATTTTTTTATAAAGAAATAAAAAAGTTACAGCAGTTTTTGTTTGATTTTTAAGAAAAACGCATTATTTCTAAAAAATAACGTTTTTTTGGTATAATTTTAAAAATAATCGACAAAAAAATTTTAAAACTACATTTCTAATTAGATTTCATGAAAATAAAATTATTTAAATAAAATTTACATTTTTTTATAAAGAAATAAAAAAGTTACAGCAGTTTTTGTTTGATTTTTAAGAAAAACGCATTATTTCTAAAAAATAACGTTTTTTTGGTATAATTTCAAAAATAATAGACAGAAAAATTTTAAAACTACATTTCTAATTAGATTTCATGAAAATAAAATTATTTAAACAAAATTTACATTTTTTTATAAAGAAATAAAAAAGTTTCTGCAGTTTTTGTGTGATTTTTAAGAAAAACGTTTTTTTGGTATAATTTTAAAAATAATCGACCGAAAAATTTTAAAACTACATTTCTAATTAGATTTCATGAAAATAAAATTATTTAAACAAAATTTACATTTTTTTATAAAGAAATAAAAAAGTTACAGCAGTTTTTGTTTGATTTTTAAGAAAAACGCATTATTTCTAAAAAATAAAGTTTTTTTGATATAATTTTAAAAGTAATCGTCCAAAAAATTTTAAAACTACATTTCTAATTAGATTTTATGAAAATAAAATTATTTAAACAAAATTTACATTTTTTTATAAAGAAATAAAAAAGTTTCTGCAGTTTTTGTGTGATTTTTAAGAAAAACGTTTTTTTGGTATAATTCTAAAAATAATCGACCGAAAAATTTTAAAACTACATTTCTAATTAGATTTTATGAAAATAAAATTATTTAAACAAAATTTACATTTTTTTATAAAGAAATAAAAAAGTTACAGCAGTTTTTGTTTGATTTTTAAGAAAAACGCATTATTTCTAAAAAATAACGTTTTTTTGATATAATTTTAAAAGTAATCGTCCGAGAAATTTTAAAACTACATTTCTAATTAGATTTCATGAAAATAATATTATTTAAACAAAATTTACATTTTTTTATAAAGAAATAAAAAAGTTACAGCAGTTTTTGTTTGATTTTTAAGAAAAACGCATTATTTTTAAAAAATAACGTTTTTTTGATATAATTTTAAAAGTAATCGTCCGAAAAATTTTAAAACTACATTTCTAATTAGATTTCATGAAAATAATATTATTTAAACAAAATTTACATTTTTTTATAAAGAAATAAAAAAGTTTCTGCAGTTTTTGTGTGATTTTTAAGAAAAACGTTTTTTTGGTATAATTTTAAAAATAATCGACCGAAAAATTTTAAAACTACATTTCTAATTAGATTTCATGAAAATAAAATTATTTAAACAAAATTTACATTTTTTTATAAAGAAAAAAAAAAGTTACAGCAGTTTTTGTTTGATTTTTAAGAAAAACGCATTATTTCTAAAAAATAACGTTTTTTTTGATATAATTTTAAAAGTAATCGTCCGAAAAATTTTAAAACTACATTTCTAATTTGATTTCATGAAAATAAAATTATTTAAACAAAATTTACATTTTTTTATAAAGAAATAAAAAAGTTTCTGCAGTTTTTGTGTGATTTTTAAGAAAAACGTTTTTTTGGTATAATTTTAAAAATAATCGACCGAAAAATTTTAAAACTACATTTCTAATTAGATTTCATGAAAATAAAATTATTTAAACAAAATTTACATTTTTTTATAAAGAAATAAAAAAGTTACAGCAGTTTTTGTTTGATTTTTAAGAAAAACGCATTATTTCTAAAAAATAACGTTTTTTTGATATAATTTTAAAAGTAATCGTCCGAAAAATTTTAAAACTACATTTCTAATTAGATTTCATGAAAATAAAATTATTTAAACAAAATTTACATTTTTTTATAAAGAAATAAAAAAGTTTCTGCAGTTTTAGTTTGATTTTTAAGAAAAACGCATTATTTCTAAAAAATAACGTTTTTTTGATATAATTTTAAAAGTAATCGTCCGAAAAATTTTAAAACTACATTTCTAATTAGATTTCATGAAAATAAAATTATTTTAACAAAATTTACATTTTTTTATAAAGAAATAAAAAAGTTTCTGCAGTTTTTGTGTGATTTTTAAGAAAAACGTTTTTTTGGTATAATTTTAAAAATAATCGACCGAAAAATTTTAAAACTACATTTCTAATTAGATTTCATGAAAATAAAATTATTTAAACAAAATTTACATTTTTTTATAAAGAAATAAAAAAGTTACAGCAGTTTTTGTTTGATTTTTAAGAAAAACGCATTATTTCTAAAAAATAACGTTTTTTTGGTATAATTTTAAAAATAATCGACAGAAAAATTTTAAAACTACATTTCTAATTAGATTTCATGAAAATAAAATTATTTAAACAAAATTTACATTTTTTTATAAAGAAATAAAAAAGTTACAGCAGTTTTTGTTTGATTTTTAAGAAAAACGCATTATTTCTAAAAAATAAAGTTTTTTTGGTAGAATTTCAAAAATAATAGACAGAAAAATTTTAAAACTACATTTCTAATTAGATTTCATGAAAATAAAATTATTTAAACAAAATTTACATTTTTTTATAAAGAAATAAAAAAGTTACAGCAGTTTTTGTTTGATTTTTAAGAAAAACGCATTATTTCTAAAAAATAACGTTTTTTTGGTATAATTTTAAAAATAATGGACAGAAAAATTTTAAAACTACATTTCTAATTAGATTTCATGAAAATAAAATTATTTAAACAAAATTTACATTTTTTTATAAAGAAATAAAAAAGTTACAGCAGTTTTTGTTTGATTTTTAAGAAAAACGCATTATTTCTAAAAAATAACGTTTTTTTGGTATAATTTCAAAAATAATAGACAGAAAAATTTTAAAACTACATTTCTAATTAGATTTCATGAAAATAAAATTATTTAAACAAAATTTACATTTTTTTATAAAGAAATAAAAAAGTTTCTGCAGTTTTTGTGTGATTTTTAAGAAAAACGTTTTTTTGGTATAATTTTAAAAATAATCGACCGAAAAATTTTAAAACTACATTTCTAATTAGATTTCATGAAAATAAAATTATTTAAACAAAATTTACATTTTTTTATAAAGAAATAAAAAAGTTACAGCAGTTTTTGTTTGATTTTTAAGAAAAACGCATTATTTCTAAAAAATAAAGTTTTTTTGATATAATTTTAAAAGTAATCGTCCGAAAAATTTTAAAACTACATTTCTAATTAGATTTCATGAAAATAAAATTATTTAAACAAAATTTACATTTTTTTATAAAGAAATAAAAAAGTTTCTGCAGTTTTTGTGTGATTTTTAAGAAAAACGTTTTTTTGGTATAATTTTAAAAATAATCAACCGAAAAATTTTAAAACTACATTTCTAATTAGATTTTATGAAAATAAAATTATTTAAACAAAATTTACATTTTTTTATAAAGAAATAAAAAAGTTACAGCAGTTTTTGTTTGATTTTTAAGAAAAATGCATTATTTCTAAAAAATAACGTTTTTTTGATATAATTTTAAAAGTAATCGTCCGAAAAATTTTAAAACTACATTTTTAATTAGATTTCATGAAAATAAAATTATTTAAACAAAATTTACATTTTTTTATAAAGAAATAAAAAAGTTTCTGCAGTTTTTGTGTGATTTTTAAGAAAAACGTTTTTTTGGTATAATTTTAAAAATAATCGACCGAAAAATTTTAAAACTACATTTCTAATTAGATTTCATGAAAATAAAATTATTTAAACAAAATTTACATTTTTTTATAAAGAAATAAAAAAGTTACAGCAGTTTTTGTTTGATTTTTAAGAAAAACGCATTATTTCTAAAAAATAACGTTTTTTTGATATAATTTTAAAAGTAATCGTCCGAAAAATTTTAAAACTACATTTCTAATTGGATTTCATGAAAATAATATTATTTAAACAAAATTTACATTTTTTTATAAAGAAATAAAAAAGTTACAGCAGTTTTTGTTTGATTTTTAAGAAAAACGCATTATTTCTAAAAAATAACGTTTTTTTGATATAATTTTAAAAGTAATCGTCCGAAAAATTTTAAAACTACATTTCTAATTAGATTTCATGAAAATAATATTATTTAAACAAAATTTACATTTTTTTATAAAGAAATAAAAAAGTTTCTGCAGTTTTTGTGTGATTTTTAAGAAAAACGTTTTTTTGGTATAATTTTAAAAATAATCGACCGAAAAATTTTAAAACTACATTTCTAATTAGATTTCATGAAAATAAAATTATTTAAACAAAATTTACATTTTTTTATAAAGAAATAAAAAAGTTTCAGCAGTTTTTGTTTGATTTTTAAGAAAAACGCATTATTTCTAAAAAATAACGTTTTTTTGATATAATTTTAAAAGTAATCGTCCGAAAAATTTTAAAACTACATTTCTAATTAGATTTCATGAAAATAATATTATTTAAACAAAATTTACATTTTTTTATAAAGAAATAAAAAAGTTTCTGCAGTTTTTGTGTGATTTTTAAGAAAAACGTTTTTTTGGTATAATTTTAAAAATAATCGACCGAAAAATTTTAAAACTACATTTCTAATTAGATTTCATGAAAATAAAATTATTTAAACAAAATTTACAATTTTTTATAAAGAAATAAAAAAGTTACAGCAGTTTTTGTTTGATTTTTAAGAAAAACGTTTTTTTGGTATAATTTTAAAAGTAATCGTCCAAAAAATTTTAAAACTACATTTCTAATTAGATTTCATGAAAATAAAATTATTTAAACAAAATTTACATTTTTTTATAAAGAAATAAAAAAGTTTCTGCAGTTTTTGTGTGATTTTTAAGAAAAACGTTTTTTTGGTATAATTTTAAAAATAATCGACCGAAAAATTTTAAAACTACATTTCTAATTAGATTTTATGAAAATAAAATTATTTAAACAAAATTTACATTTTTTTATAAAGAAATAAAAAAGTTACAGCAGTTTTTGTTTGATTTTTAAGAAAAACGCATTATTTCTAAAAAATAACGTTTTTTTGATATAATTTTAAAAGTAATCGTCCAAAAAATTTTAAAACTACATTTCTAATTATATTTCTTGAAAATAAAATTATTTAAAGAAAATTTACATTTTTTTATAAAGAAATAAAAAAGTTTCTGCAGTTTTTGTGTGATTATTAAGAAAAACGTTTTTTTGGTATAATTTTAAAAATAATCGACCGAAAAATTTTAAAACTACATTTCTAATTAGATTTCATGAAAATAAAATTATTTAAACAAAATTTACATTTTTTTATAAAGAAATAAAAAAGTTACAGCAGTTTTTGTTTGATTTTTAAGAAAAACGCATTATTTCTAAAAAATAACGTTTTTTTGATATAATTTTAAAAGTAATTGTCCGAAAAATTTTAAAACTACATTTCTAATTAGATTTCATGAAAATAAAATTATTTAAACAAAATTTACATTTTTTTATAAAGAAATAAAAAAGTTACAGCAGTTTTTTTTTGATTTTTAAGAAAAACGCATTATTTCTAAAAAATAACGTTTTTTTGGTATAATTTTAAAAATAATCGACAGAAAAATTTTAAAACTACATTTCTAATTAGATTTCATGAAAATAAAATTATTTAAACCAAATTTACATTTTTTTATATAGAAATAAAAAAGTTACAGCAGTTTTTGTTTGATTTTTAAGAAAAACGCATTATTTCTAAAAAATAACGTTTTTTTGATATAATTTTAAAAGTAATCGTCCGAAAAATTTTAAAACTACATTTCTAATTAGATTTCATGAAAATAAAATTATTTAAACAAAATTTACATTTTTTTATAAAGAAATAAAAAAGTTTCTGCAGTTTTTGTGTGATTTTTAAGAAAAACGTTTTTTTGGTATAATTTTAAAAATAATCCACCGAAAAATTTTAAAACTACATTTCTAATTAGATTTCATGAAAATAAAATTATTTAAACAAAATTTACATTTTTTTATAAAGAAATAAAAAAGTTACAGCAGTTTTTGTTTGATTTTTAAGAAAATCGCATTATTTCTAAAAAATAACGTTTTTTTGATATAATTTTAAAAGTAATCGTCCGAAAAATTTTAAAACTACATTTCTAATTAGATTTCATGAAAATAATATTATTTAAACAAAATTTACATTTTTTTATAAAGAAATAAAAAAGTTACAGCAGTTTTAGTTTGATTTTTAAGAAAAACGTTTTTTTGGTATAATTTTAAAAATAATCGACCGAAAAATTTTAAAACTACATTTCTAATTAGATTTCATGAAAATAAAATTATTTAAACAAAATTTACATTTTTTTATAAAGAAATAAAAAAGTTACAGCAGTTTTTGTTTGATTTTTAAGAAAAACGCATTATTTCTAAAAAATAACGTTTTTTTGATATAATTTTAAAAGTAATCGTCCGAAAAATTTTAAAACTACATTTCTAATTAGATTTCATGAAAATAATATTATTTAAATAAAATTTACATTTTTTTATAAAGAAATAAAAAAGTTACAGCAGTTTTTGTTTGATTTTTAAGAAAAACGCATTATTTCTAAAAAATAACGTTTTTTTGATATAATTTTAAAAGTAATCGTCCGAAAAATTTTAAAACTACATTTCTAATTAGATTTCATAAAAATAATATTATTTAAACAAAATTTACATTTTTTTATAAAGAAATAAAAAAGTTTCTGCAGTTTTTGTGTGATTTTTAAGAAAAACGTTTTTTTGGTATAATTTTAAAAATAATCGACCGAAAAATTTTAAAACTACATTTCTAATTAGATTTCATGAAAATAAAATTATTTAAACAAAATTTACATTTTTTTATAAAGAAATAAAAAAGTTACAGCAGTTTTTGTTTGATTTTTAAGAAAAACGCATTATTTCTAAAAAATAACGTTTTTTTTGATATAATTTTAAAAGTAATCGTCCGAAAAATTTTAAAACTACATTTCTAATTAGATTTCATGAAAATAAAATTATTTAAACAAAATTTACATTTTTTTATAAAGAAATAAAAAAGTTTCTGCAGTTTTTGTGTGATTTTTAAGAAAAACGTTTTTTTGGTATAATTTTAAAAATAATCGACCGAAAAATTTTAAAACTACATTTCTAATTAGATTTCATGAAAATAAAATTATTTAAACAAAATTTACATTTTTTTATAAAGAAATAAAAAAGTTACAGCAGTTTTAGTTTGATTTTTAAGAAAAACGCATTATTTCTAAAAAATAACGTTTTTTTGATATAATTTTAAAAGTAATCGTCCGAAAAATTTTAAAACTACATTTCTAATTAGATTTCATGAAAATAAAATTATTTAAACAAAATTTACATTTTTTTATAAAGAAATAAAAAAGTTTCTGCAGTTTTTGTGTGATTTTTAAGAAGAACGTTTTTTTGGTATAATTTTAAAAATAATCGACCGAAAAATTTTAAAACTACATTTCTAATTAGATTTCATGAAAATAAAATTATTTAAACAAAATTTACATTTTTTTATAAAGAAATAAAAAAGTTACAGCAGTTTTTGTTTGATTTTTAAGAAAAACGCATTATTTCTAAAAAATAACGTTTGTTTGATATAATTTTAAAAGTAATCGTCCGAAAAATTTTAAAACTACATTTCTAATTAGATTTCATGAAAATAAAATTATTTAAACAAAATTTACATTTTTTTATAAAGAAATAAAAAAGTTTCTGCAGTTTTAGTTTGATTTTTAAGAAAAACGCATTATTTCTAAAAAATAACGTTTTTTTGATATAATTTTAAAAGTAATCGTCCGAAAAATTTTAAAACTACATTTCTAATTAGATTTCATGAAAATAAAATTATTTAAACAAAATTTACATTTTTTTATAAAGAAATAAAAAAGTTTCTGCAGTTTTTGTGTGATTTTTAAGAAAAACGTTTTTTTGGTATAATTTTAAAAATAATCGACCGAAAAATTTTAAAACTACATTTCTAATTAGATTTCATGAAAATAAAATTATTTAAACAAAATTTACATTTTTTTATAAAGAAATAAAAAAGTTACAGCAGTTTTTGTTTGATTTTTAAGAAAAACGCGTTATTTCTAAAAAATAACGTTTTTTTGGTATAATTTTAAAAATAATCGACAGAAAAATTTTAAAACTACATTTCTAATTAGATTTCATGAAAATAAAATTATTTAAACAAAATTTACATTTTTTTATAAAGAAATAAAAAAGTTACAGCAGTTTTTGTTTGATTTTTAAGAAAAACGCATTATTTCTAAAAAATAACGTTTTTTTGATATAATTTTAAAAGTAATCGTCCGAAAAATTTTAAAACTACATTTCTAATTAGATTTCATGAAAATTAAATTATTTAAACAAAATTTACATTTTTTTATAAAGAAATAAAAAAGTTTCTGCAGTTTTTGTGTGATTTTTAAGAAAAACGTTTTTTTGGTATAATTTTAAAAATAATCGACCGAAAAATTTTAAAACTACATTTCTAATTAGATTTCATGAAAATAAAATTATTTAAACAAAATTTACATTTTTTTATAAAGAAATAAAAAAGTAACAGCAGTTTTTGTTTGATTTTTAAGAAAAACGCATTATTTTTAAAAAATAACGTTTTTTTGATATAATTTTTAAAGTAATCGTCCGAAAAATTTTAAAACTACATTTCTAATTAGATTTCATGAAAATAAAATTATTTAAACAAAATTTACATTTTTTTATAAAGAAATAAAAAAGTTTCTGCAGTTTTTGTGTGATTTTTAAGAAAAACGTTTTTTTGGTATAATTTTAAAAATAATCGACCGAAAAATTTTAAAACTACATTTCTAATTAGATTTCATGAAAATAAAATTATTTAAACAAAATTTATATTTTTTTATAAAGAAATAAAAAAGTTACAGCAGTTTTTGTTTGATTTTTAAGAAAAACGCATTATTTCTAAAAAATAACGTTTTTTTGATATAATTTTAAAAGTAATCGTCCGAAAAATTTTAAAACTACATTTCTAATTAGATTTCATGAAAATAAAATTATTTAAACAAAATTTACATTTTTTTATAAAGAAATAAAAAAGTTTCTGCAGTTTTTGTGTGATTTTTAAGAAAAACGTTTTTTTGGTATAATTTTAAAAATAATCGACAGAAAAATTTTAAAACTACATTTCTAATTAGATTTCATGAAAATAAAATTATTTAAACAAAATTTACATTTTTTTATAAAGAAATAAAAAAGTTACAGCAGTTTTTGTTTGATTTTTAAGAAAAACGCATTATTTCTAAAAAATAACGTTTTTTTGATATAATTTTAAAAGTAATCGTCCGAAAAATTTTAAAACTACATTTCTAATTAGATTTCATGAAAATAATATTATTTAAACAAAATTTACATTTTTTTATAAAGAAATAAAAAAGTTACAGCAGTTTTTGTTTGATTTTTAAGAAAAACGCATTATTTCTAAAAAATAACGTTTTTTTGATATAATTTTAAAAGTAATCGTCCGAAAAATTTTAAAACTACATTTCTAATTAGATTTCATGAAAATAATATTATTTAAACAAAATTTACATTTTTTTATAAAGAAATAAAAAAGTTTCTGCAGTTTTTGTGTGATTTTTAAGAAAAACGTTTTTTTGGTATAATTTTAAAAATAATCGACCGAAAAATTTTAAAACTACATTTCTAATTAGATTTCATGAAAATAAAATTATTTAAACAAAATTTACATTTTTTTATAAAGAAATAAAAAAGTTACTGCAGTTTTTGTTTGATTTTTAAGAAAAACGCATTATTTTTAAAAAATAACGTTTTTTTGATATAATTTTAAAAGTAATCGTCCGAAAAATTTTAAAACTACATTTCTAATTAGATTTCATGAAAATAAAATTATTTAAACAAAATTTACATTTTTTTATAAAGAAATAAAAAAGTTTCTGCAGTTTTTGTGTGATTTTTAAGAAAAACGTTTTTTTGGTATAATTTTAAAAATAATCGACCGAAAAATTTTAAAACTACATTTCTAATTAGATTTCATGAAAATAAAATTATTTAAACAAAATTTACATTTTTTTATAAAGAAATAAAAAAGTTTCTGCAGTTTTTGTTTGATTTTTAAGAAAAACGCATTATTTCTAAAAAATAACGTTTTTTTGATATAATTTTAAAAGTAATCGTTCGAAAAATTTTAAAACTACATTTCTAATTAGATTTCATGAAAATAATATTATTTAAACAAAATTTACATTTTTTTATAAAGAAATAAAAAAGTTACAGCAGTTTTTGTTTGATTTTTAAGAAAAACGCATTATTTCTAAAAAATAACGTTTTTTTGATATAATTTTAAAAGTAATCGTCCGAAAAATTTTAAAACTACATTTCTAATTAGATTTCATGAAAATAATATTATTTAAACAAAATTTACATTTTTTTATAAAGAAATAAAAAAGTTTCTGCAGTTTTTGTGTGATTTTTAAGAAAAACGTTTTTTTGGTATAATTTTAAAAATAATCGACCGAAAAATTTTAAAACTACATTTCTAATTAGATTTCATGAAAATAAAATTATTTAAACAAAATTTACATTTTTTTATAAAGAAATAAAAAAGTTACAGCAGTTTTTGTTTGATTTTTAAGAAAAACGCATTATTTCTAAAAAATAACGTTTTTTTGATATAATTTTAAAAGTAATCGTCCGAAAAATTTTAAAACTACATTTCTAATTAGATTTCATGAAAATAATATTATTTAAACAAAATTTACATTTTTTTATAAAGAAATAAAAAAGTTTCTGCAGTTTTTGTGTGATTTTTAAGAAAATCGTTTTTTTGGTATAATTTTAAAAATAATCGACCGAAAAATTTTAAAACTACATTTCTAATTAGATTTCATGAAAATAAAATTATTTAAACAAAATTTACATTTTTTTATAAAGAAATAAAAAAGTTACAGCAGTTTTTGTTTGATTTTTAAGAAAAACGCATTATTTCTAAAAAATAACGTTTTTTTGATATAATTTTAAAAGTAATCGTCCGAAAAATTTTAAAACTACATTTCTAATTAGATTTCATGAAAATAAAATTATTTAAACAAAATTTACATTTTTTTATAAAGAAATAAAAAAGTTTCTGCAGTTTTTGTGTGATTTTTAAGAAAAACGTTTTTTTGGTATAATTTTAAAAATAATCGACCGAAAAACTTTAAAACTACATTTCTAATTAGATTTCATGAAAATAAAATTATTTAAACAAAATTTACATTTTTTTATAAAGAAATAAAAAAGTTTCTGCAGTTTTTGTGTGATTTTTAAGAAAAACGTTTTTTTGGTATAATTTTAAAAATAATCGACCGAAAAATTTTAAAACTACATTTCTAATTAGATTTCATGAAAATAAAATTATTTAAACAAAATTTACATTTTTTTATAAAGAAATAAAAAAGTTACAGCAGTTTTTGTTTGATTTTTAAGAAAAACGCATTATTTCTAAAAAATAACGTTTTTTTGATATAATTTTAAAAGTAATCGTCCGAAAAATTTTAAAACTACATTTCTAATTAGATTTCATGAAAATAAAATTATTTAAACAAAATTTACATTTTTTTATAAAGAAATAAAAAAGTTTCTGCAGTTTTTGTGTGATTTTTAAGAAAAACGTTTTTTTGGTATAATTTTAAAAATAATCGACCGAAAAATTTTAAAACTACATTTCTAATTAGATTTCATGAAAATAAAATTATTTAAACAAAATTTACATTTTTTTATAAAGAAATAAAAAAGTTACAGCAGTTTTTGTTTGATTTTTAAGAAAAACGCATTATTTTTAAGAAAAACGTTTTTTTGGTATAATTTTAAAAATAATCGACCGAAAAATTTTAAAACTACATTTCTAATTAGATTTCATGAAAATAAAATTATTTAAACAAAATTTACATTTTTTTATAAAGAAATAAAAAAGTTTCTGCAGTTTTTGTGTGATTTTTAAGAAAAATGTTTTTTTGGTATAATTTTAAAAATAATCGACCGAAAAATTTTAAAACTACATTTCTAATTAGATTTCATGAAAATAAAATTATTTAAACAAAATTTACATTTTTTTATAAAGAAATAAAAAAGTTACAGCAGTTTTTGTTTGATTTTTAAGAAAAACGCATTATTTCTAAAAAATAACGTTTTTTTGATATAATTTTAAAAGTAATCTTCCGAAAAAATTTAAAACTACATTTCTAATTAGATTTCATGAAAATAAAATTATTTAAACAAAATTTACATTTTTTTATAAAGAAATAAAAAAGTTTCTGCAGTTTTTGTGCGATTTTTAAGAAAAACGTTTTTTTGGTATAATTTTAAAAATAATCGACCGAAAAATTTTAAAACTACATTTCTAATTAGATTTCATGAAAATAAAATTATTTAAACAAAATTTACATTTTTTTAAAAAGAAATAAAAAAGTTACAGCAGTTTTTGTTTGATTTTTAAGAAAAAAGCATTATTTCTAAAAAATAACGTTTTTTTGATATAATTTTAAAAGTAATCGTCCGAAAAATTTTAAAACTACATTTCTAATAAGATTTCATGAAAATAATATTATTTAAACAAAATTTACATTTTTTTATAAAGAAATAAAAAAGTTTCTGCAGTTTTTGTGTGATTTTTAAGAAAAACGTTTTTTTGGTATAATTTTAAAAATAATCGACCGAAAAATTTTAAAACTACATTTCTAATTAGATTTCATGAAAATAAAATTATTTAAACAAAATTTACATTTTTTTATAAAGAAATAAAAAAGTTACAGCAGTTTTTGTTTGATTTTTAAGAAAAACGCATTATTTCTAAAAAATAACGTTTTTTTGATATAATTTTAAAAGTAATCGTCCGAAAAATTTTAAAACTACATTTCTAATTAGATTTCATGAAAATAAAATTATTTAAACAAAATTTACATTTTTTTATAAAGAAATAAAAAAGTTTCTGCAGTTTTTGTGTGATTTTTAAGAAAAACGTTTTTTTGGTATAATTTTAAAAATAATCGATCGAAAAATTTTAAAACTACATTTCTAATTAGATTTCATGAAAATAAAATTATTTAAACAAAATTTACATTTTTTTATAAAGAAATAAAAAAGTTACAGCAGTTTTTGTTTGATTTTTAAGAAAAACGCATTATTTTTAAGAAAAACGTTTTTTTGGTATAATTTTAAAAATAATCGACCGAAAAATTTTAAAACTACATTTCTAATTAGATTTCATGAAAATAAAATTATTTAAACAAAATTTACATTTTTTTATAAATAACTAAAAAAGTTTCTGCAGTTTTTGTGTGATTTTTAAGAAAAACGTTTTTTTGGTATAATTTTAAAAATAATCGACCGAAAAATTTTAAAACTACATTTCTAATTAGATTTCATGAAAATAAAATTATTTAAACAAAATTTACATTTTTTTATAAAGAAATAAAAAAGTTACAGCAGTTTTTGTTTGATTTTTAAGAAAAACGCATTATTTCTAAAAAATAACGTTTTTTTGATATAATTTTAAAAGTAATCTCCGAAAAATTTTAAAACTACATTTCTAATTAGATTTCATGAAAATAAAATTATTTAAACAAAATTTACATTTTTTTATAAATAAATAAAAAAGTTTCTGCAGTTTTTGTGCGATTTTTAAGAAAAACGTTTTTTTGGTATAATTTTAAAAATAATCGACCGAAAAATTTTAAAACTACATTTCTAATTAGATTTCATGAAAATAAAATTATTTAAACAAAATTTACATTTTTTTATAAAGAAATAAAAAAGTTACAGCAGTTTTTGTTTGATTTTTAAGAAAAAAGCAATATTTCTAAAAAATAACGTTTTTTTGATATAATTTTAAAAGTAATCGTCCGAAAAATTTTAAAACTACATTTCTAATAAGATTTCATGAAAATAATATTATTTAAACAAAATTTACATTTTTTTATAAAGAAATAAAAAAGTTACAGCAGTTTTAGTTTGATTTTTAAGAAAAACGTTTTTTTGGTATAATTTTAAAAATAATCGACCGAAAAATTTTAAAACTACATTTCTAATTAGATTTCATAAAAATAAAATTATTTAAACAAAATTTACATTTTTTTATAAAGAAATAAAAAAGTTACAGCAGTTTTTGTTTGATTTTTAAGAAAAACGCATTATTTCTAAAAAATAACGTTTTTTTGATATAATTTTAAAAGTAATCGTCCGAAAAATTTTAAAACTACATTTCTAATTAGATTTCATGAAAATAATATTATTTAAACAAAATTTACATTTTTTTATAAAGAAATAAAAAAGTTACAGCAGTTTTTGTTTGATTTTTAAGAAAATCGCATTATTTCTAAAAAATAACGTTTTTTTGATATAATTTTAAAAGTAAACGTCCGAAAAATTTTAAAACTACATTTCTAATTAGATTTCATGAAAATAATATTATTTAAACAAAATTTACATTTTTTTATATAGAAATAAAAAAGTTTCTGCAGTTTTTGTGTGATTTTTAAGAAAAACGTTTTTTTGGTATAATTTTAAAAATAATCGACCGAAAAATTTTAAAACTACATTTCTAATTAGATTTCATGAAAGTAAAATTATTTAAACAAAATTTACATTTTTTTATAAAGAAATAAAAAAGTTTCTGCAGTTTTTGTGTGATTTTTAAGAAAAACGTTTTTTTGGTATAATTTTAAAAATAATCGACCGAAAAATTTTAAAACTACATTTCTAATTAGATTTCATGAAAATAAAATTATTTAAACAAAATTTACATTTTTTTAAAAAGAAATAAAAAAGTTACAGCAGTTTTTGTTTGATTTTTAAGAAAAACGCATTATTTCTAAAAAATAACGTTTTTTTGATATAATTTTAAAAGTAATCGTCCGAAAAATTTTAAAACTACATTTCTAATTAGATTTCATGAAAATAAAATTATTTAAACAAAATTTACATTTTTTTATAAAGAAATAAAAAAGTTTCTGCAGTTTTTGTGTGATTTTTAAGAAAAACGTTTTTTTGGTATAATTTTAAAATAATCGACCGAAAAATTTTAAAACTACATTTCTAATTAGATTTCATGAAAATAAAATTATTTAAACAAAATTTACATTTTTTTATAAAGAAATAAAAAAGTTACAGCAGTTTTTGTTTGATTTTTAAGAAAAACGCATTATTTCTAAAAAATAACGTTTTTTTGATATAATTTTAAAAGTAATCGTCCGAAAAATTTTAAAACTACATTTCTAATTAGATTTCATGAAAATAAAATTATTTAAACAAAATTTACATTTTTTTATAAAGAAATAAAAAAGTTTCTGCAGTTTTTGTGTGATTTTTAAGAAAAACGTTTTTTTGGTATAATTTTAAAAATAATCGACCGAAAAATTTTAAAACTACATTTCTAATTAGATTTCATGAAAATAAAATTATTTAAACAAAATTTACATTTTTTTATAAAGAAATAAAAAAGTTACAGCAGTTTTTGTTTGATTTTTAAGAAAAACGCATTATTTCTAAAAAATAACGTTTTTTTGATATAATTTTAAAAGTAATCGTCCGAAAAATTTTAAAACTACATTTCTAATTAGATTTCATGAAAATAAAATTATTTAAACAAAATTTACTTTTTTTTATAAAGAAATAAAAAAGTTTCTGCAGTTTTTGTGTGATTTTTAAGAAAAACGTTTTTTTGGTATAATTTTAAAAATAATCGACCGAAAAATTTTAAAACTACATTTCTAATTAGATTTCATGAAAATAAAATTATTTAAACAAAATTTACATTTTTTTATAAAGAAATAAAAAAGTTACAGCAGTTTTTGTTTGATTTTTAAGAAAAACGCATTATTTCTAAAAAATAACGTTTTTTTGGTATAATTTCAAAAATAATAGACAGAAAAATTTTAAAACTACATTTCTAATTAGATTTCATGAAAATAAAATTATTTAAACAAAATTTACATTTTTTTATAAAGAATTAAAAAAGTTTCTGCAGTTTTTGTGTGATTTTTAAGAAAAAGGTTTTTTTGGTATAATTTTAAAAATAATCGACCGAAAAATTTTAAAACTACATTTCTAATTAGATTTCATGAAAATAAAATTATTTAAACAAAATTTACATTTTTTTATAAAGAAATAAAAAAGTTACAGCAGTTTTAGTTTGATTTTTAAGAAAAACGCATTATTTCTAAAAAATAACGTTTTTTTGATATAATTTTAAAAGTAATCGTCCGAAAAATTTTAAAACTACATTTCTAATTAGATTTCATGAAAATAATATTATTTAGATAAAATTTACATTTTTTTATAAAGAAATAAAAAAGTTTCTGCAGTTTTTGTGTGATTTTTAAGAAAAACGTTTTTTTGGTATAATTTTAAAAGTAATCGTCCGAAAAATTTTAAAACTACATTTCTAATTAGATTTCATGAAAATAAAATTATTTAAACAAAATTTACATTTTTTTAAAAAGAAATAAAAAAGTTTCTGCAGTTTTTGTGTGATTTTTAAGAAAAACGTTTTTTTGGTATAATTTTAAAAATAATCGACCGAAAAATTTTAAAACTACATTTCTAATTAGATTTCATGAAAATAAAATTATTTAAACAAAATTTACATTTTTTTATAAAGAAATAAAAAAGTTACAGCAGTTTTTGTTTGATTTTTAAGAAAAACGCATTATTTCTAAAAAATAACGTTTTTTTGATATAATTTTAAAAGTAATCGTCCGAAAAATTTTAAAACTACATTTCTAATAAGATTTCATGAAAATAAAATTATTTAAACAAAATTTACATTTTTTTATAAAGAAATAAAAAAGTTACAGCAGTTTTAGTTTGATTTTTAAGAAAAACGTTTTTTTGGTATAATTTTAAAAATAATCGACCGAAAAATTTTAAAACTACATTTCTAATTAGATTTCATGAAAATAAAATTATTTAAACAAAATTTACATTTTTTTATAAAGAAATAAAAAAGTTACAGCAGTTTTTGTTTGATTTTTAAGAAAAACGCATTATTTCTAAAAAATAACGTTTTTTTGATATAATTTTAAAAGTAATCGTCCGAAAAATTTTAAAACTACATTTCTAATAAGATTTCATGAAAATAATATTATTTAAACAAAATTTACATTTTTTTATAAAGAAATAAAAAAGTTACAGCAGTTCTTGTTTGATTTTTGAGAAAATCGCATTATTTCTAAAAAATAATTTTTTTTGATATAATTTTAAAAGTAATCGTCCGAAAAATTTTAAAACTACATTTCTAATTAGATTTCATGAAAATAATATTATTTAAACAAAATTTACATTTTTTTATAAAGAAATAAAAAAGTTTCTGCAGTTTTTGTGTGATTTTTAAGAAAAACGTTTTTTTTGGTATAATTTTAAAAATAATCGACCGAAAAATTTTAAAACTACATTTCTAATTAGATTTCATGAAAATAAAATTATTTAAACAAAATTTACATTTTTTTATAAAGAAATAAAAAAGTTTCTGCAGTTTTTGTGTGATTTTTAAGAAAAACGTTTTTTTGGTATAATTTTAAAAATAATCGACCGAAAAATTTTAAAACTACATTTCTAATTAGATTTCATGAAAATAAAATTATTTAAACAAAATTTACATTTTTTTAAAAAGAAATAAAAAAGTTACAGCAGTTTTTGTTTGATTTTTAAGAAAAACGCATTATTTCTAAAAAATAACGTTTTTTTGATATAATTTTAAAAGTAATCGTCCGAAAAATTTTAAAACTACATTTCTAATTAGATTTCATGAAAATAAAATTATTTAAACAAAATTTACATTTTTTTATAAAGAAATAAAAAAGTTTCTGCAGTTTTTGTGTGATTTTTAAGAAAAACGTTTTTTTTGGTATAATTTTAAAAATAATCGACCGAAAAATTTTAAAACTACATTTCTAATTAGATTTCATGAAAATAAAATTATTTAAACAAAATTTACATTTTTTTATAAAGAAATAAAAAAGTTACAGCAGTTTTTGTTTGATTTTTAAGAAAAACGCATTATTTCTAAAAAATAACGTTTTTTTGATATAATTTTAAAAGTAATCGTCCGAAAAATTTTAAAACTACATTTCTAATTAGATTTCATGAAAATAAAATTATTTAAACAAAATTTACATTTTTTTATAAAGAAATAAAAAAGTTTCTGCAGTTTTTGTGTGATTTTTAAGAAAAAGGTTTTTTTTGGTATAATTTTAAAAATAATCGACCGAAAAATTTTAAAACTACATTTCTAATTAGATTTCATGAAAATAAAATTATTTAAACAAAATTTACATTTTTTTATAAAGAAATAAAAAAGTTACAGCAGTTTTTGTTTGATTTTTAAGAAAAACGCATTATTTCTAAAAAATAACGTTTTTTTGGTATAATTTCAAAAATAATAGACAGAAAAATTTTAAAACTACATTTCTAATTAGATTTCATGAAAAATAAAATTATTTAAACAAAATTTACATTTTTTTATAAAGAATTAAAAAAGTTTCTGCAGTTTTTGTGTGATTTTAAGAAAAAGGTTTTTTTGGTATAATTTTAAAAATAATCGACCGAAAAATTTTAAAACTACATTTCTAATTAGATTTCATGAAAATAAAATTATTTAAACAAAATTTACATTTTTTTATAAAGAAATAAAAAAGTTACAGCAGTTTTAGTTTGATTTTTAAGAAAAACGCATTATTTCTAAAAAATAACGTTTTTTTGATATAATTTTAAAAGTAATCGTCCGAAAAATTTTAAAACTACATTTCTAATTAGATTTCATGAAAATAATATTATTTAGATAAAATTTACATTTTTTTATAAAGAAATAAAAAAGTTTCTGCAGTTTTTGTGTGATTTTTAAGAAAAACGTTTTTTTGGTATAATTTTAAAAGTAATCGTCCGAAAAATTTTAAAACTACATTTCTAATTAGATTTCATGAAAATAAAATTATTTAAACAAAATTTACATTTTTTTAAAAAGAAATAAAAAAGTTTCTGCAGTTTTTGTGTGATTTTTAAGAAAAACGTTTTTTTGGTATAATTTTAAAAATAATCGACCGAAAAATTTTAAAACTACATTTCTAATTAGATTTCATGAAAATAAAATTATTTAAACAAAATTTACATTTTTTTATAAAGAAATAAAAAAGTTACAGCAGTTTTTGTTTGATTTTTAAGAAAAACGCATTATTTCTAAAAAATAACGTTTTTTTGATATAATTTTAAAAGTAATCGTCCGAAAAATTTTAAAACTACATTTCTAATAAGATTTCATGAAAATAATATTATTTAAACAAAATTTACATTTTTTTATAAAGAAATAAAAAAGTTACAGCAGTTTTAGTTTGATTTTTAAGAAAAACGTTTTTTTGGTATAATTTTAAAAATAATCGACCGAAAAATTTTAAAACTACATTTCTAATTAGATTTCATGAAAATAAAATTATTTAAACAAAATTTACATTTTTTTATAAAGAAATAAAAAAGTTACAGCAGTTTTTGTTTGATTTTTAAGAAAAACGCATTATTTCTAAAAAATAACGTTTTTTTGATATAATTTTAAAAGTAATCGTCCGAAAAATTTTAAAACTACATTTCTAATAAGATTTCATGAAAATAATATTATTTAAACAAAATTTACATTTTTTTATAAAGAAATAAAAAAGTTACAGCAGTTCTTGTTTGATTTTTGAGAAAATCGCATTATTTCTAAAAAATAATTTTTTTTGATATAATTTTAAAAGTAATCGTCCGAAAAATTTTAAAACTACATTTCTAATTAGATTTCATGAAAATAATATTATTTAAACAAAATTTACATTTTTTTATAAAGAAATAAAAAAGTTTCTGCAGTTTTTGTGTGATTTTTAAGAAAAACGTTTTTTTGGTATAATTTTAAAAATAATCGACCGAAAAATTTTAAAACTACATTTCTAATTAGATTTCATGAAAATAAAATTATTTAAACAAAATTTACATTTTTTTATAAAGAAATAAAAAAGTTTCTGCAGTTTTTGTGTGATTTTTAAGAAAAACGTTTTTTTGGTATAATTTTAAAAATAATCGACCGAAAAATTTTAAAACTACATTTCTAATTAGATTTCATGAAAATAAAATTATTTAAACAAAATTTACATTTTTTTAAAAAGAAATAAAAAAGTTACAGCAGTTTTTGTTTGATTTTTAAGAAAAACGCATTATTTCTAAAAAATAACGTTTTTTTGATATAATTTTAAAAGTAATCGTCCGAAAAATTTTAAAACTACATTTCTAATTAGATTTCATGAAAATAAAATTATTTAAACAAAATTTACATTTTTTTATAAAGAAATAAAAAAGTTTCTGCAGTTTTTGTGTGATTTTTAAGAAAAACGTTTTTTTGGTATAATTTTAAAAATAATCGACCGAAAAATTTTAAAACTACATTTCTAATTAGATTTCATGAAAATAAAATTATTTAAACAAAATTTACATTTTTTTATAAAGAAATAAAAAAGTTACAGCAGTTTTTGTTTGATTTTTAAGAAAAACGCATTATTTCTAAAAAATAACGTTTTTTTGATATAATTTTAAAAGTAATCGTCCGAAAAATTTTAAAACTACATTTCTAATTAGATTTCATGAAAATAAAATTATTTAAACAAAATTTACATTTTTTTATAAAGAAATAAAAAAGTTTCTGCAGTTTTTGTGTGATTTTTAAGAAAAAGGTTTTTTTGGTATAATTTGAAAAATAATCGACCGAAAAATTTTAAAACTACATTTCTAATTAGATTTCATGAAAATAAAATTATTTAAACAAAATTTACATTTTTTTATAAAGAAATAAAAAAGTTACAGCAGTTTTAGTTTGATTTTTAAGAAAAACGCATTATTTCTAAAAAATAACGTTTTTTTGATATAATTTTAAAAGTAATCGTCCGAAAAATTTTAAAACTACATTTCTAATTAGATTTCATGAAAATAAAATTATTTAAACAAAATTTACATTTTTTTATAAAGAAATAAAAAAGTCTCTGCAGTTTTTGTGTGATTTTTAAGAAAAACGTTTTTTTGGTATAATTTTAAAAATAATCGACCGAAAAATTTTAAAACTACATTTCTAATTAGATTTCATGAAAATAAAATTATTTAAACAAAATTTACATTTTTTTATAAAGAAATAAAAAAGTTACAGCAGTTTTTGTTTGATTTTTAAGAAAAACGCATTATTTCTAAAAAATAACGTTTTTTTGATATAATTTTAAAAGTAATCGTCCGAAAAATTTTAAAACTACATTTCTAATAAGATTTCATGAAAATAATATTATTTAAACAAAATTTACATTTTTTTATAAAGAAATAAAAAAGTTACAGCAGTTCTTGTTTGATTTTTGAGAAAATCGCATTATTTCTAAAAAATAATTTTTTTTGATATAATTTTAAAAGTAATCGTCCGAAAAATTTTAAAACTACATTTCTAATTAGATTTCATGAAAATAATATTATTTAAACAAAATTTACATTTTTTTATAAAGAAATAAAAAAGTTTCTGCAGTTTTTGTGTGATTTTTAAGAAAAACGTTTTTTTGGTATAATTTTAAAAATAATCGACCGAAAAATTTTAAAACTACATTTCTAATTAGATTTCATGAAAATAAAATTATTTAAACAAAATTTACATTTTTTTATAAAGAAATAAAAAAGTTTCTGCAGTTTTTGTGTGATTTTTAAGAAAAACGTTTTTTTGGTATAATTTTAAAAATAATCGACCGAAAAATTTTAAAACTACATTTCTAATTAGATTTCATGAAAATAAAATTATTTAAACAAAATTTACATTTTTTTAAAAAGAAATAAAAAAGTTACAGCAGTTTTTGTTTGATTTTTAAGAAAAACGCATTATTTCTAAAAAATAACGTTTTTTTGATATAATTTTAAAAGTAATCGTCCGAAAAATTTTAAAACTACATTTCTAATTAGATTTCATGAAAATAAAATTATTTAAACAAAATTTACATTTTTTTATAAAGAAATAAAAAAGTTTCTGCAGTTTTTGTGTGATTTTTAAGAAAAACGTTTTTTTGGTATAATTTTAAAAATAATCGACCGAAAAATTTTAAAACTACATTTCTAATTAGATTTCATGAAAATAAAATTATTTAAACAAAATTTACATTTTTTTATAAAGAAATAAAAAAGTTACAGCAGTTTTTGTTTGATTTTTAAGAAAAACGCATTATTTCTAAAAAATAACGTTTTTTTGATATAATTTTAAAAGTAATCGTCCGAAAAATTTTAAAACTACATTTCTAATTAGATTTCATGAAAATAAAATTATTTAAACAAAATTTACATTTTTTTATAAAGAAATAAAAAAGTTTCTGCAGTTTTTGTGTGATTTTTAAGAAAAACGTTTTTTTGGTATAATTTTAAAAATAATCGACCGAAAAATTTTAAAACTACATTTCTAATTAGATTTCATGAAAATAAAATTATTTAAACAAAATTTACATTTTTTTATAAAGAAATAAAAAAGTTACAGCAGTTTTTGTTTGATTTTTAAGAAAAACGCATTATTTCTAAAAAATAACGTTTTTTTGATATAATTTTAAAAGTAATCGTCCGAAAAATTTTAAAACTACATTTCTAATTAGATTTCATGAAAATAAAATTATTTAAACAAAATTTACATTTTTTTATAAAGAAATAAAAAAGTTTCTGCAGTTTTTGTGTGATTTTTAAGAAAAAGGTTTTTTTGGTATAATTTGAAAAATAATCGACCGAAAAATTTTAAAACTACATTTCTAATTAGATTTCATGAAAATAAAATTATTTAAACAAAATTTACATTTTTTTATAAAGAAATAAAAAAGTTACAGCAGTTTTAGTTTGATTTTTAAGAAAAACGCATTATTTCTAAAAAATAACGTTTTTTTGATATAATTTTAAAAGTAATCGTCCGAAAAATTTTAAAACTACATTTCTAATTAGATTTCATGAAAATAAAATTATTTAAACAAAATTTACATTTTTTTATAAAGAAATAAAAAAGTCTCTGCAGTTTTTGTGTGATTTTTAAGAAAAACGTTTTTTTGGTATAATTTTAAAAATAATCGACCGAAAAATTTTAAAACTACATTTCTAATTAGATTTCATGAAAATAAAATTATTTAAACAAAATTTACATTTTTTTATAAAGAAATAAAAAAGTTACAGCAGTTTTTGTTTGATTTTTAAGAAAATCGCATTATTTCTAAAAAATAACGTTTTTTTGATATAATTTTAAAAGTAATCGTCCGAAAAATTTTAAAACTACATTTCTAATTAGATTTCATGAAAATAATATTATTTAGACAAATCTTACATTTTTTTATAAAGAAATAAAAAAGTTTCTGCAGTTTTTGTGTGATTTTTAAGAAAAACGTTTTTTTGGTATAATTTTAAAAGTAATCGTCCGAAAAATTTTAAAACTACATTTCTAATTAGATTTCATGAAAATAAAATTATTTAAACAAAATTTACATTTTTTTAAAAAGAAATAAAAAAGTTTCTGCAGTTTTTGTGTGATTTTTAAGAAAAACGTTTTTTTGGTATAATTTTAAAAATAATCGACCGAAAAATTATAAAACTACATTTCTAATTAGATTTCATGAAAATAAAATTATTTAAACAAAATTTACATTTTTTTATAAAGAAATAAAAAAGTTACAGCAGTTTTTGTTTGATTTTTAAGAAAAACGCATTATTTCTAAAAAATAACGTTTTTTTGATATAATTTTAAAAGTAATCGTCCGAAAAATTTTAAAACTACATTTCTAATTAGATTTCATGAAAATAAAATTATTTAAACAAAATTTACATTTTTTTATAAAGAAATAAAAAAGTTACAGCAGTTTTTGTTTGATTTTTAAGAAAAACGCATTATTTCTAAAAAATAACGTTTTTTTGATATAATTTTAAAAGTAATCGTCCGAAAAATTTTAAAACTACATTTCTAATTAGATTTCATGAAAATAATATTATTTAAACAAAATTTACATTTTTTTATAAAGAAATAAAAAAGTTACAGCAGTTTTTGTTTGATTTTTAAGAAAAACGCATTATTTCTAAAAAATAACGTTTTTTTGATATAATTTTAAAAGTAATCGTCCGAAAAATTTTAAAACTACATTTTTAATTAGATTTCATGAAAATAATATTATTTAAACAAAATTTACATTTTTTTATAAAGAAATAAAAAAGTTTCTGCAGTTTTTGTGTGATTTTTAAGAAAAACGTTTTTTTGGTATAATTTTAAAAATAATCGACCGAAAAATTTTAAAACTACATTTCTAATTAGATTTCATGAAAATAAAATTATTTAAACAAAATTTACATTTTTTTATAAAGAAATAAAAAAGTTACAGCAGTTTTTGTTTGATTTTTAAGAAAAACGCATTATTTCTAAAAAATAACGTTTTTTTGATATAATTTTAAAAGTAATCGTCCGAAAAATTTTAAAACTACATTTCTAATTAGATTTCATGAAAATAAAATTATTTAAACAAAATTTACATTTTTTTATAAAGAAATAAAAAAGTTTCTGCAGTTTTTGTGTGATTTTTAAGAAAAACGTTTTTTTGGTATAATTTTAAAAATAATCGACCGAAAAATTTTAAAACTACATTTCTAATTAGATTTCATGAAAATAAAATTATTTAAACAAAATTTACATTTTTTTATAAAGAAATAAAAAAGTTACAGCAGTTTTTGTTTGATTTTTAAGAAAAACGCATTATTTTTAAAAAATAACGTTTTTTTGATATAATTTTAAAAGTAATCGTCCGAAAAATTTTAAAACTACATTTCTAATTAGATTTCATGAAAATAAAATTATTTAAACAAAATTTACATTTTTTTATAAAGAAATAAAAAAGTTTCTGCAGTTTTTGTGTGATTTTTAAGAAAAACGTTTTTTTGGTATAATTTTAAAAATAATCGACCGAAAAATTTTAAAACTATATTTCTAATTAGATTTCATGAAAATAAAATTATTTAAACAAAATTTACATTTTTTTATAAAGAAATAAAAAAGTTACAGCAGTTTTTGTTTGATTTTTAAGAAAAACGCATTATTTTTAAAAAATAACGTTTTTTTGATATAATTTTAAAAGTAATCGTCCAAAAAATTTTAAAACTACATTTCTAATTAGATTTCATGAAAATAATATTATTTAAACAAAATTTACATTTTTTTATAAAGAAATAAAAAAGTTACTGCAGTTTTAGTTTGATTTTTAAGAAAAACGTTTTTTTGGTATAATTTTAAAAATAATGGACCGAAAAATTTTAAAACTACATTTCTAATTAGATTTCATGAAAATAAAATTATTTAAACAAAATTTACATTTTTTTATAAAGAAATAAAAAAGTTTCTGCAGTTTTTGAGTGATTTTTAAGAAAAACGTTTTTTTGGTATAATTTTAAAAATAATCAAACGAAAAATTTTAAAACTACATTTCTAATTAGATTTCATGAAATAGTATATTGTTTTATTAGGAGTAAAATAAGTACTTTTTGTGACGAGCATGTAAGTTCGCGGGACGAGCTCTGCGAGTCCCGCGGATACATGCGAGCCACAAAAAGTTATTTTACTCCGAATAAAACATGCTATTTTTTCTTCAAACGCCTCAATTTATAAAATAATAATTGAAAAAAATAATTTTAAAATGTGACATTTAATTTACTACGTCATGTCATTAATGTATATTGGGTTACCTACTTCCAACAAAGTGAAATATGAAGTGAAGTTAGCTATGAAACAAACGAAAGCGCACCTGTGACTCTGATTTGAATTCAAAAAAATTATTTTTGAAATCCATAATCGAAATCATACTTCTTGTTTATTGTATTTACAGTGTTTAGTGATAGCTGGAAAAGTAAGTAATACTTAGTTTATTGGAGTATTAATTATTTATTGTAAAACAATTATTTATTGTTCCTAGTATTTATAATGTCATCCGATTCTGAAAATGATATGGAATGTACGCCACCATTTATTTTGCAAGCCGCAAATGAAGCAGCAAATAATCTGCTCCCAACAAAATCATCTAAAATTTATGAACATGCTTATGATAAATTTATTTCATGGTGCGATGATCAAAAAGTAAAAAATTACTCGGAAAATGTTTTATTGGCCTACTTTTCCGAACAGAAAAATAAAATGAAATGGAAGAGTTCAACAATGTGGTCGCAATATTCGATGATAAAATCATTACTTAATATAAAAAAGGGAGTGGATACAAATAAATACATGAAACTTCGAGCATTCCTAAAAAAACAAAATGAAGGGTATACTCCTAAAAAGTCGAGAGTATTTACAAAAGAACAGTTTGATAAATTTTTAAACGAAGCTTCTGATGAACAATATTTGGGCATCAAGGTAAGTTTACAGTACAACCATTTATAGTACATAGTTATTAATAACAATAATAAGTTTATTTAATAGCCCTTGGCTAAATTAACAAAGATCACAAAATATACAACATTCAACAAAATTAGTACATATACATATAACAAATAAATAATACATTATACAATAAATCTTTTTACATATATTTATATTGAAAACCATTTTTTATATAGATCATTTTGTTATTTGGGGTTTCTGGTGCTTGTCGATGTGACGAGTTGGTCAAAATGAGAATGGACAATATTGAAGATTTTGGATCGTTATTATTTATTAAAATACCAGATAGCAAAACTAACAAATCAAGATCTTTTACAATAGTGGGAGAAAACTTTTTAAATATATATAGAAAATATCTTTCTTTACGCCCAAACAATATGAAAGATAATCGTTTTTTTATTAAATATGTAAATGGAAAATGTTATGGACAAGTAATGGGAATACACAAAATTGGTAACGCTTCTAGGGATGTAGCATCTTATTTAAAATTGCCAAATTCTCATGAATACACGGGGCACTATTTAAGACGAACATCAGCTACTTTTCTTATAGATGGGGGAGCCGATATTACATCTCTAAAACAACATGGAGGTTGGAAGTCCACCAGTGTCGCCGAGGGATACATCGAAGAATCTTTAACCAAGAAGAAAGATGTTGCGCGGAGAATTTTGAATCCAGAGCCGATTACAAGTAATCCCGTTCAATTAATTATAAACCAAGAATCTGTAACCGAAAAGAAAGATGTTGCTCAGAGAATTTTAAAGCCAGAGACGATTACAAGTAATTCCGTTGAGTTAATTGATAACGAAGAATTAGCCCTTCCTGAGCTAATACCACTTAATCCGATTCCCAGTATAATAGGATGTAATGCGAAAAAAACTTGTATAACCGCAGCTACAAGTTCAGCGTCTTCCTCCGCATTCAATTTTCAAAATGCTACAATTACAAATTGTACATTCAATATAAGTTATGTCGATAAAAACATATAAAATTATATTAATATTGTATTTAAATTAATAGATTTGTAAGCAATAATAATAAAAAAACAATCAGCTTTATAGGTTTTTATTTTAATTCGGCATTTGTTGTAACTAAGCTTTTACTGCTTTAAGGTTGTATTTTTGTCAAATTGGTAAAGTGCTCTATTTCTTATATTTAGTCTCCATTATTTTCATTAAAAACTTGTAGGTTTCGTACACTATAAAAAATTGATACATTCATTTGCGATACCTTACACAATTGCATACATTCTGTGAGTTTTTGAGATGACTTACGATTTATTCAGGGTTGTGTTTATATTATGAAAGCAACTACACCACTGGCCGAACTCTTACACTCATTTCTCTACATTGTGCACTCATACACATACACACTCTAAAGGCATTTAGGTATTATTCATTTACAGTTGTAGAATTTTTCCATCAACGTACAAAGTACAAATTTTATTGTGGACTGCTAATAATATTATTCCACTGATAAATACCATAACCTAAAAAGTAATTAAATTGATTTCAAAGTTAACTACAAGCATTGTTACAACCAACATAATTTTTAAAAACTGAGCTGTATAAAACCAATTCAGTAAAAATTATAATTTTTTTTTATTTATTAAAGATTTATTATACATATATTATAACCGAAGAATCTCATACAGGTTATTACAACATTGTTACATTTAATTTTAATACGTTATGTCATGTTGCTACAATGTATATTGGGTTGCCAAATACGCGGAGTTAAAAATTGATTTTAACGCCTAGGAGTTAAAAAAACCGATTTACGTCGGAAATGTGCGAACATAACCCTAAAATCAATCAACAAAAAAATGACTTGTTAATGCCTACGAAGTGTCAAAAAACGCCATACTTTTATGACGTTTGAAGAAAAATAAAATTATTTAAACAAAATTTACATTTTTTTATAAAGAAATAAAAAAGTTACAGCAGTTTTTGTTTGATTTTTAAGAAAAACGCAATATTTCTAAAAAATAACGTTTTTTTGATATAATTTTAAAAGTAATCGTCCGAAAAATTTTAAAACTACATTTCTAATTAGATTTCATGAAAATAAAATTATTTAAACAAAATTTACATTTTTTTATAAAGAAATAAAAAAGTTTCTGCAGTTTTTGTGTGATTTTTAAGAAAAACGTTTTTTTGGTATAATTTTAAAAATAATCGACCGAAAAATTTTAAAACTACATTTCTAATTAGATTTCATGAAAATAAAATTATTTAAACAAAATTTACATTTTTTTATAAAGAAATAAAAAAGTTACAGCAGTTTTTGTTTGATTTTTAAGAAAAACGCAATATTTCTAAAAAATAACGTTTTTTTGATATAATTTTAAAAGTAATCGTCCGAAAAATTTTAAAACTACATTTCTAATTAGATTTCATGAAAATAAAATTATTTAAACAAAATTTACATTTTTTTATAAAGAAATAAAAAAGTTACAGCAGTTTTTGTTTGATTTTTAAGAAAAACGCATTATTTCTAAAAAATAACGTTTTTTTGATATAATTTTAAAAGTAATCGTCCGAAAAATTTTAAAACTACATTTCTTATTAGATTTCATGAAACTAAAATTATTTAAACAAAATTTACATTTTTTTATAAAGAAATAAAAAAGTTTCTGCAGTTTTTGTGTGATTTTTAAGAAAAATGTTTTTTTGGTATAATTTTAAAAATAATCGACCGAAAAATTTTAAAACTACATTTCTAATTAGATTTCATGAAAATAAAATTATTTAAACAAAATTTACATTTTTTTATAAAGAAATAAAAAAGTTACAGCAGTTTTTGTTTGATTTTTAAGAAAAACGCATTATTTCTAAAAAATAACGTTTTTTTGATATAATTTTAAAAGTAATCGTCCGAAAAATTTTAAAACTACATTTCTAATTAGATTTCATGAAAATAAAATTATTTAAACAAAATTTAAATTTTTTTTAAAGAAATAAAAAAGTTTCTGCAGTTTTTGTGTGATTTTTAAGAAAAACGTTTTTTTGGTATAATTTTAAAAATAATCGACCGAAAAGTTTTAAAACTACATTTCTAATTAGATTTCATGAAAATAAAATTATTTAAACAAAATTTGCATTTTTTTATAAAGAAATAAAAAAGTTACAGCAGTTTTTGTTTGATTTTTAAGAAAATCGCATTATTTCTAAAAAATAACGTTTTTTTGATATAATTTTAAAAGTAATCGTCCGAAAAATTTTAAAACTACATTTCTAATTAGATTTCATGAAAATAATATTATTTAAACAAAATTTACATTTTTTTATAAAGAAATAAAAAAGTTACAGCAGTTTTAGTTTGATTTTTAAGAAAAACGTTTTTTTGGTATAATTTTAAGAATAATCGACCGAAAAATTTTAAAACTACATTTCTAATTAGATTTCATGAAAATAAAATTATTTAAACAAAATTTACATTTTTTTATAAAGAAATAAAAAAGTTACAGCAGTTTTTGTTTGATTTTTAAGAAAAACGCATTATTTCTAAAAAATAACGTTTTTTTGATATAATTTTAAAAGTAATCGTCCGAAAAATTTTAAAACTACATTTCTAATTAGATTTCATGAAAATAATATTATTTAAACAAAATTTACAATTTTTTATAAAGAAATAAAAAAGTTACAGCAGTTTTTGTTTGATTTTTAAGAAAAACGCATTATTTCTAAAAAATAACGTTTTTTGATATAATTTTAAAAGTAATCGTCCGAAAAATTTTAAAACTACATTTCTAATTAGATTTCATGAAAATAAAATTATTTAAACAAAATTTACATTTTTTTATAAAGAAATAAAAAAGTTTCTGCAGTTTTTGTGTGATTTTTAAGAAAAACGTTTTTTTGGTATAATTTTAAAAATAATCGACCGAAAAATTTTAAAACTACATTTCTAATTAGATTTCATGAAAATAAAATTATTTAAACAAAATTTACATTTTTTTATAAAGAAATAAAAAACGTTTCTGCAGTTTTTGTGTGATTTTTAAGAAAAACGTTTTTTTGGTATAATTTTAAAAATAATCGACCGAAAAATTTTAAAACTACATTTCTAATTAGATTTCATGAAAATAAAATTATTTAAACAAAATTTACATTTTTTTATAAAGAAATAAAAAAGTTACAGCAGTTTTTGTTAGATTTTTAAGAAAAACGCATTATTTCTAAAAAATAACGTTTTTTTATATAATTTTAAAAGTAATCGTCCGAAAAATTTTAAAACTACATTTCTAATTAGATTTCATGAAAATAATATTATTTAAACAAAATTTACATTTTTTTATAAAGAAATAAAAAAGTTTCTGCAGTTTTTGTGTGATTTTTAAGAAAAACGTTTTTTTGGTATAATTTTAAAAATAATCGACCGAAAAATTTTAGAACTACATTTCTAATTAGATTTCATGAAAATAAAATTATTTAAACAAAATTTACATTTTTTTATAATGAAATAAAAAAGTTACAGCAGTTTTTGTTTGATTTTTAAGAAAAACGCATTATTTCTAAAAAATAACGTTTTTTTGATATAATTTAAAAGTAATCGTCCGAAAAATTTTAAAACTACATTTCTAATTAGATTTCATGAAAATAAAATTATTTAAACAAAATTTACATTTTTTTATAAAGAAATAAAAAAGTTTCTGCAGTTTTTGTGTGATTTTTAAGAAAAACGTTTTTTTGGTATAATTTTAAAAATAATCGACCGAAAAATTTTAAAACTACATTTCTAATTAGATTTCATGAAAATAAAATTATTTAAACAAAATTTACATTTTTTTATAAAGAAATAAAAAAGTTACAGCAGTTTCTGTTTGATTTTAAGAAAAACGCATTATTTCTAAAAAATAACGTTTTTTTGATATAATTTTAAAAGTAATCGTCCGAAAAATTTTAAACTACATTTCTAATTAGATTTCATGAAAATAAAATTATTTAAACAAAATTTACATTTTTTTATAAAGAAATAAAAAAGTTTCTGCAGTTTTTGTGTGATTTTAAGAAAAACGTTTTTTTGGTATAATTTTAAAAATAATCGACCGAAAATTTTAAAACTACATTTCTAATTAGATTTCATGAAAATAAAAATATTTAAACAAAATTTACATTTTTTTATAAAGAAATAAAAAAGTTACAGCAGTTTTTGTTTAATTTTAAGAAAAACGCATTATTTCTAAAAAATAACGTTTTTTTGATATAATTTTAAAAGTAATCGTCCGAAAAATTTTAAAACTACATTTCTAATTAGATTTCATGAAAATAAAATTATTTAAACAAAATTTACATTTTTTTATAAAGAAATAAAAAAGTTTCTGCAGTTTTTGTGTGATTTTTAAGAAAAACGTTTTTTTGGTATAATTTTAAAAATAATCGACCGAAAAATTTTAAAACTACATTTCTAATTAGATTTCATGAAAATAAAATTATTTAAACAAAATTTACATTTTTTTATAAAGAAATAAAAAAGTTACAGCAGTTTTTGTTTGATTTTTAAGAAAAACGCATTATTTCTAAAAAATAACGTTTTTTTGATATAATTTTAAAAGTAATCGTCCGAAAAATTTTAAAACTACATTTCTAATTAGATTTCATGAAAATAATATTATTTAAACAAAATTTACATTTTTTTATAAAGAAATAAAAAAGTTACAGCAGTTTTTGTTTGATTTTTAAGAAAAACGCATTATTTCTAAAAAATAAGGTTTTTTTTGATATAATTTTAAAAGTAATCGTCCGAAAAATTTTAAAACTACATTTCTATTTACATTTCATGAAAATAATATTATTTAAACAAAATTTACATTTTTTTATAAAGAAATAAAAAAGTTTCTGCAGTTTTTGGGTGATTTTTAAGAAAAACGTTTTTTTGGTATAATTTTAAAAATAATCGACCGAAAAATTTTAAAACTACATTTCTAATTAGATTTCATGAAAATAAAATTATTTAAACAAAATTTACATTTTTTTATAAAGAAATAAAAAAGTTACAGCAGTTTTAGTTTGATTTTTAAGAAAAACGCATTATTTCTAAAAAATAACGTTTTTTTGATATAATTTTAAAAGTAATCGTCCGAAAAATTTTAAAACTACATTTCTAATTAGATTTCATGAAAATAAAATTATTTAAACAAAATTTACATTTTTTTATAAAGAAATAAAAAAGTTTCTGCAGTTTTTGTGTGATTTTTAAGAAAAACGTTTTTTTGGTATAATTTTAAAAATAATCGACCGAAAAATTTTAAAACTACATTTCTAATTAGATTTCATGAAAATAAAATTATTTAAACAAAATTTACATTTTTTTATAAAGAAATAAAAAGTTTACAGCAGTTTTTGTTTGATTTTTAAGAAAAACGCATTATTTCTAAAAATAACGTTTTTTTGATATAATTTTAAAAGTAATCGTCCGAAAAATTTTAAAACTACATTTCTAATTAGATTTCATGAAAATAAATTTATTTAAACAAAATTTACATTTTTTTATAAAGAAATAAAAAGTTTCTTTAGTTTTTGGGTGATTTTTAAGAAAAACGTTTTTTTGGTATAATTTTAAAAATAATCGACCGAAAAATTTTAAAACTACATTTCTAATTAGATTTCATGAAAATAAAATTATTTAAACAAAATTTACATTTTTTTATAAAGAAATAAAAAAGTTACAGCAGTTTTAGTTTGATTTTTAAGAAAAACGCATTATTTCTAAAAATAACGTTTTTTTGATATAATTTTAAAAGTAATCGTCCGAAAAATTTTAAAACTACATTTCAAATTAGATTTCATGAAAATAATATTATTTAAACAAAATTTACATTTTTTTATAAAGAAATAAAAAAGTTTCTGCAGTTTTTATGTGATTTTAAGAAAAACGTTTTTTTGGTATAATTTTAAATATAATCGACCGAAAAATTTTAAAACTACATTTCTAATTAGATTTCATGAAAATAAAATTATTTAAACAAAATTTACATTTTTTTATAAAGAAATAAAAAAGTTACAGCAGTTTTAGTTTGATTTTTAAGAAAAACGCATTATTTCTAAAAAATAACGTTTTTTTGATATAATTTTAAAAGTAATCGTCCGAAAAATTTTAAAACTACATTTCTAATTAGATTTCATGAAAATAAAATTATTTAAACAAAATTTACATTTTTTTATAAAGAAATAAAAAAGTTTCTGCAGTTTTTGTGTGATTTTTAAGAAAAAGGTTTTTTTGGTATAATTTTAAAAATAATCGACCGAAAAATTTTAAAACTACATTTCTAATTAGATTTCATGAAAATAAAATTATTTAAACAAAATTTACATTTTTTTATAAAGAAATAAAAAAGTTACAGCAGTTTTAGTTTGATTTTTAAGAAAAACGCATTATTTCTAAAAAATAACGTTTTTTGATATAATTTTAAAAGTAATCGTCCGAAAAATTTTAAAACTACATTTCTAATTAGATTTCATGAAAATAAAATTATTTAAACAAAATTTACATTTTTTTATAAAGAAATAAAAAAGTTTCTGCAGTTTTTGTGTGATTTTTAAGAAAAACGTTTTTTTGGTATAATTTTAAAAATAATCGACCGAAAAATTTTAAAACTACATTTCTAATTAGATTTCATGAAAATAAAATTATTTAAACAAAATTTACATTTTTTTATAAAGAAATAAAAAGTTACAGCAGTTTTAGTTTGATTTTTAAGAAAAACGCATTATTTCTAAAAAATAACGTTTTTTTTGATATAATTTTAAAAGTAATCGTCCGAAAAATTTTAAAACTACATTTCTAATTAGATTTCATTAAATAAAATTATTTAAACAAAATTTACATTTTTTTATAAAGAAATAAAAAAGTTACAGCAGTTTTTGTTTGATTTTTAAGAAAAACGCATTATTTCTAAAAAATAACGTTTTTTTGATATAATTTTAAAAGTAATCGTCCGAAAAATTTTAAAACTACATTTCTAATTAGATTTCATGAAAATAAAATTATTTAAACAAAATTTACATTTTTTATAAAGAAATAAAAAAGTTTCTGCAGTTTTTGTGTGATTTTTAGAAAAACGTTTTTTTGGTATAATTTTAAAAATAATCGACCGAAAATTTTAAAACTACATTTCTAATTAGATTTCATGAAAATAAAATTATTTAAACAAAATTTACATTTTTTTATAAAGAAATAAAAAAGTTACAGCAGTTTTTGTTTGATTTTTAAGAAAAACGCATTATTTCTAAAAAATAACGTTTTTTTGATATAATTTTAAAAGTAATCGTCCGAAAAATTTTAAAACTACATTTCTAATTAGATTTCATGAAAATAATATTATTTAAACAAAATTTACATTTTTTTATAAAGAAATAAAAAAGTTACAGCAGTTTTAGTTTGATTTTTAAGAAAAACGTTTTTTTGGTATAATTTTAAAAATAATCGACCGAAAAATTTTAAAACTACATTTCTAATTAGATTTCATGAAAATAAAATTATTTAAACAAAATTTACATTTTTTTATAAAGAAATAAAAAAGTTACAGCAGTTTTTGTTTGATTTTTAAGAAAAACGCATTATTTCTAAAAAATAACGTTTTTTTGGTATAATTTTAAAAATAATCGACAGAAAAATTTTAAAACTACATTTCTAATTAGATTTCATGAAAATAAAATTATTTAAACAAAATTTACATTTTTTTATAAAGAAATAAAAAAGTTACAGCAGTTTTTGTTTGATTTTTAAGAAAAACGCATTATTTTTAAAAAATAACGTTTTTTTGATATAATTTTAAAAGTAATCGTACGAAAAATTTTAAAACTACATTTCTAATTAGATTTCATGAAAATAAAATTATTTAAACAAAATTTACATTTTTTTATAAAGAAATAAAAAAGTTTCTGCAGTTTTTGTGTGATTTTTAAGAAAAACGTTTTTTTGGTATAATTTTAAAAATAATCGACCGAAAAATTTTAAAACTACATTTCTAATTAGATTTCATGAAAATAAAATTATTTAAACAAAATTTACATTTTTTTATAAAGAAATAAAAAAGTTA
>CAXARA010000195.1:0-12504 GCA_963971135.1 Stenus bimaculatus | reverse complement strand
CAGCAGTTTTTGTTTGATTTTTAAGAAAAACGCATTATTTCTAAAAAATAACGTTTTTTTGGTATCATTTTAAAAATAATCGACCGAAAATTTTAAAACTACATTTCTAATTAGATTTCATGAAAATAAAATTATTTAAACAAAATTTACATTTTTTTATAAAGACATAAAAAAGTTACTGCAGTTTTTGTTTGATTTTTAAGAAAAACGCATTATTTCTAAAAATAACGTTTTTTTGGTATAATTTTAAAAATAATCGACAGAAAAATTTTAAAAGTACATTTCTAAATAGATTTCATGAAAATAAAATTATTTAAACAAAATTTACATTTTTTTATAAAGAAATAAAAAAGTTTCTGCAGTTTTTGTGTGATTTTTAAGAAAAACGTTTTTTGGTATAATTTTAAAAATAATCGACCGAAAAATTTTAAAACTGCATTTCTAATTAGATTTCATGAAAATAAAATTATTTAAACAAAATTTACATTTTTTTATTAAGAAATAAAAAAGTTACAGCAGTTTTTGTTTGATTTTAAGAAAAACGAATTATTTCTAAAAAATAACGTTTTTTTGGTATAATTTTAAAAATAATCGACAGAAAAATTTTAAAACTACATTTCTAATTAGACTTCATGAAAATAAAATTATTTAAACAAAATTTACATTTTTTTATAAAGAAATAAAAAAGTTACAGCATTTTTTGTTTGATTTTTAAGAAAAACGCATTATTTCTAAAAAATAACGTTTTTTTGGTATAATTTTAAAAATAATCGACAGAAAAATTTTAAAACTACATTTCTAATTAGATTTCATGAAAATAAAATTATTTAAACAAAATTTACAGTTTTTTATTAAGAAATAAAAAAGTTACAGCAGTTTTTGTTTGATTTTTAAGAAAAACGCATTATTTCTAAAAAATAACGTTTTTTTGGTATAATTTTAAAAATAATCGTCCGAAAAAATTTAAAACTACATTTCTAATTAGATTTCATGAAAATAAAATTATTTAAACAAAATTTACATTTTTTTATAAAGAAATAAAAAAGTTTCTGCAGTTTTTGTGTGATTTTTAAGAAAACGTTTTTTTGGTATAATTTTAAAAATTATCGACCAAAAAATTTTAAAACTACATTTCTAATTAGATTTCATGATAATAAAATTATTTAAACAAAATTTACATTTTTTCATAAAGAAATAAAAAAGTTACAGCAGTTTTTGTTTGATTTTTAAGAAAAACGCACTAAAAAATAACGTTTTTTTGGTATAATTTTAAAAATAATCGTCCGAAAAAATTTAAAACTACATTTCTAATTAGATTTCATGAAAATAAAATTATTTAAACAAAATTTACATTTTTTTATAAAGAAATAAAAAAGTTACAGCAGTTTTTGTTTGATTTTTAAGAAAAACGCATTATTTCTAAAAAATAACGTTTTTTTGGTATAATTTTAAAAATAATCGACAGAAAAATTTTAAAACTACATTTTTAATTAGATTTCATGAAAATAAAATTATTTAAACAAAATTTACATTTTTTTATAAAGAAATAAAAAAGTTTCTGCAGTTTTTGTGTGATTTTTAAGAAAAAGGTTTTTTTTGGTATAATTTTAAAAATAATCGACCGAAAAATTTTAAAACTACATTTCTAATTAGATTTCATGAAAATAAAATTATTTAAACAAAATTTACATTTTTTCATAAAGAAATAAAAAAGTTACAGCAGTTTTTGTTTGATTTTTAAGAAAACGCATTATTTCTAAAAAATAACGTTTTTTTGATATAATTTTAAAAGTAATCGTCCGAAAAATTTTAAAACTACATTTCTAATTAGATTTCATGAAAATAAAATTATTTAAACAAAATTTACATTTTTTTATAAAGAAATAAAAAAGTTTCTGCAGTTTTTGTGTGATTTTTAAGAAAAACGTTTTTTTGGTATAATTTTAAAAATAATCGACCGAAAAATTTTAAAACTACATTTCTAATTAGATTTCATGAAAATAAAATTATTTAAACAAAATTTACATTTTTTTATAAAGAAATAAAAAAGTTACAGCAGTTTTTGTTTGATTTTTAAGAAAAACGCATTATTTCTAAAAAATAACGTTTTTTTGATATAATTTTAAAAGTAATCGTCCGAAAAATTTTAAAACTACATTTCTAATTAGATTTCATGAAAATAATATTATTTAAACAAAATTTACATTTTTTTATAAAGAAATAAAAAAGTTTCTGCAGTTTTTGTGTGATTTTTAAGAAAAACGTTTTTTTGGTATAATTTTAAAAATAATCGACTAAAAAATTTTAAAACTACATTTCTAATTAGATTTCATGATAATAAAATTATTTAAACAAAATTTACATTTTTTTATAAAGAAATAAAAAAGTTTCTGCAGTTTTTGTGTGATTTTTAAGAAAAACGTTTTTTTTGGTATAATTTTGAAAATAATCGACCGAAAAATTTTAAAACTACATTTCTAATTAGATTTCATGAAAATAAAATTATTTAAACAAAATTTACATTTTTTCATAAAGAAATAAAAAAGTTACAGCAGTTTTTGTTTGATTTTTAAGAAAAACGCATTATTTCTAAAAAATAACGTTTTTTTGATATAATTTTAAAAGTAATCGTCCGAAAAATTTTAAAACTACATTTCTAATTAGATTTCATGAAAATAAAATTATTTAAACAAAATTTACATTTTTTTATAAAGAAATAAAAAAGTTTCTGCAGTTTTTGTGTGATTTTTAAGAAAACGTTTTTTTGGTATAATTTTAAAAATAATCGACCGAAAACGTTTAAAACTACATTTCTAATTAGATTTCATGAAAATAAAATTATTTAAACAAAATTTACAGTTTTTTATTAAGAAATAAAAAAGTTACAGCAGTTTTTGTTTGATTTTTAAGAAAAACGCATTATTTCTAAAAAATAAAGTTTTTTTGGTATAATTTTAAAAATAATCGTCCGAAAAATTTTAAAACTACATTTCTAATTAGATTTCATGAAAATAAAATTATTTAAACAAAATTTACATTTTTTTATAAAGAAATAAAAAAGTTTCTGCAGTTTTTGTGTGATTTTTAAGAAAAACGTTTTTTTTGGTATAATTTTAAAAATAATCGACCGAAAACGTTTAAAACTACATTTCTAATTAGATTTCATGAAAATAAAATTATTTAAACAAAATTTACATTTTTTTATAAAGAAATAAAAAAGTTACAGCAGTTTTTGTTTGATTTTTAAGAAAAACGCATTATTTCTAAAAAATAACGTTTTTTTGGTATAATTTTAAAATAATCGACAGAAAAATTTTAAAACTACATTTCTAATTAGATTTCATGAAAATAAAATTATTTAAACAAAATTTACATTTTTTTATAAAGAAATAAAAAAGTTACAGCAGTTTTTGTTTGATTTTAAGAAAAACGCATTATTTCTAAAAATAACGTTTTTTTGGTATAATTTTAAAAATAATCGACAGAAAAATTTTAAAACTACATTTTTAATTAGATTTCATGAAAATAAAATTATTTAAACAAAATTTACATTTTTTTATAAAGAAATAAAAAAGTTTCTACAGTTTTTGTGTGATTTTTAAGAAAAACGTTTTTTTGGTATAATTTTAAAAATAATCGACCGAAAAATTTTAAAACTACATTTCTAATTAGATTTCATGAAAATAAAATTATTTAAACAAAATTTACATTTTTTCATAAAGAAATAAAAAAGTTACAGCAGTTTTTGTTTGATTTTTAAGAAAACGCATTATTTCTAAAAAATAACGTTTTTTTGATATAATTTTAAAAGTAATCGTCCGAAAAATTTTAAAACTACATTTCTAATTAGATTTCATGAAAATAAAATTATTTAAACAAAATTTACTTTTTTTATAAAGAAATAAAAAAGTTTCTGCAGTTTTTGTGTGATTTTTAAGAAAAACGTTTTTTTGGTATAATTTTAAAAATAATCGACCGAAAAATTTTAAAACTACATTTCTAATTAGATTTCATGAAAATAAAATTACTTAAACAAAATTTACATTTTTTTATAAAGAAATAAAAAAGTTACAGCAGTTTTTGTTTGATTTTTAAGAAAAACGCATTATTTCTAAAAAATAACGTTTTTTTGATATAATTTTAAAAGTAATCGTCCGAAAAATTTTAAAACTACATTTCTAATTAGATTTCATGAAAATAATATTATTTAAACAAAATTTACATTTTTTTATAAAGAAATAAAAAAGTTTCTGCAGTTTTTGTGTGATTTTTAAGAAAAACGTTTTTTTGGTATAATTTGAAAATAATCGACCGAAAAATTTTAAAACTACATTTCTAATTAGATTTCATGAAAATAAAAATTATTTAAACAAAATTTACATTATTTTATAATGAAATAAAAAGTTTCAGCAGTTTTTGTTTGATTTTTAAGAAAAACGCATTATTTCTAAAAATAACGTTTTTTTGGTATAATTTTAAAAATAATCGACAGAAAAATTTTAAAACTACATTTCTAATTAGATTTCATGAAAATAAAATTATTTAAACAAAATTTACATTTTTTTATAAAGAAATAAAAAAATTTCTGCAGTTTTTGTGTGATTTTTAAGAAAAACGTTTTTTTTGGTATAATTTTAAAAATGATCGACCGAAAAATTTTAAAACTGCATTTCTACTTAGATTTCATGAAAATAAAATTATTTAAACAAAATTTACATTTTTTTATAAAGAAATAAAAAAGTTACAGCAGTTTTTGTTTGATTTTTAAGAAAACGCATTATTTCTAAAAAATAACGTTTTTTTTGGTATAATTTTAAAAATAATCGACAGAAAAATTTTAAAACTACATTTCTAATTAGATTTCATGAAAATAAAATTATTTAAACAAAATTTACATTTTTTTATAAAGAAATAAAAAAGTTTCTGCAGTTTTTGTGTGATTTTTAAGAAAAATGTTTTTTTGGTATAATTTTAAAAATAATCGACCGAAAAATTTTAAAACTACATTTCTAATTAGATTTCATGAAAATAAAATTATTTAAACAAAATTTACATTTTTTTATAAAGAAATAAAAAAGTTACAGCAGTTTTTGTTTGATTTTTAAGAAAAACGCATTATTTCTAAAAAATAACGTTTTCTTGATATAATTTTAAAAGTAATCGTCCGAAAAATTTTAAAACTATATTTCTAATTAGATTTCATGAAAATAAAATTATTTAAACAAAATTTACATTTTTTTATAAAGAAATAAAAAAGTTACAGCAGTTTTGTTTGATTTTTAAGAAAAACGCATTATTTCTAAAAAATAACGTTTTTTTGGTATAATTTTAAAAATAATCGACAGAAAAATTTTAAAACTACATTTCTAATTAGATTTCATGAAAATAAAATTATTTAAACAAAATTTACATTTTTTTATAAAGAAATAAAAAAGTTTCTGCAGTTTTTGTGTGATTTTTAAGAAAAATGTTTTTTTGGTATAATTTTAAAAATAATCGACCGAAAAATTTTAAAACTACATTTCTAATTAGATTTCATGAAAATAAAATTATTTAAACAAAATTTACATTTTTTTATAAAGAAATAAAAAAGTTACAGCAGTTTTTGTTTGATTTTTAAGAAAAACGCATTATTTCTAAAAAATAACGTTTTTTTGGTATAATTTTAAAATTAATCGACAGAAAAATTTTAAAACTATATTTCTAATTAGATTTCATGAAAATAAAATTATTTAAACAAAATTTACATTTTTTTATAAAGAAATAAAAAAAGTTACAGCAGTTTTTGTTTGATTTTTAAGAAAAACGCATTATTTCTAAAAAATAAAGTTTTTTTGGTATAATTTTAAAAATAATCGTCCGAAAAATTTTAAAACTACATTTCTAATTAGATTTCATGAAAATAAAATTATTTAAACAAAATTTACATTTTTTTATAAAGAAATAAAAAAGTTTCTGCAGTTTTTGTGTGATTTTTAAGAAAAACGTTTTTTTGGTATAATTTTAAAAATAATCGACCGAAAACGTTTAAAACTACATTTCTAATTAGATTTCATGAAAATAAAATTATTTAAACAAAATTTACATTTTTTTATAAAGAAATAAAAAAGTTACAGCAGTTTTTGTTTGATTTTTAAGAAAAACGCATTATTTCTAAAAAATAACGTTTTTTTGGTATAATTTTAAAAATAATCGACAGAAAAATTTTAAAACTACATTTTTAATTAGATTTCATGAAAATAAACTTATTTAAACAAAATTTACATTTTTTTATAAAGAAATAAAAAAGTTTCTACAGTTTTTGTGTGATTTTTAAGAAAAACGTTTTTTTGGTATAATTTTAAAAATAATCGACCGAAAAATTTTAAAACTACATTTCTAATTAGATTTCATGAAAACAAAATTATTTAAACAAAATTTACATTTTTTTATAAAGAAATAAAAAAGTTACAGCAGTTTTTGTTTGATTTTTAAGAAAAACGCATTATTTCTAAAAAATAACGTTTTCTTGATATAATTTTAAAAGTAATCATCCGAAAAATTTTAAAACTACATTTCTAATTAGATTTCATGAAAATAAAATTATTTAAGCAAAATTTACATTTTTTTATAAAGAAATAAAAAAGTTTCTGCAGTTTTTGTGTGATTTTTAAGAAAAACGTTTTTTTGGTATAATTTTAAAAATAATCGACCGAAAAATTTTAAAACTACATTTCTAATTAGATTTCATGAAAATAAAATTATTTAAACAAAATTTACATTTTTTTATAAAGAAATAAAAAAGTTACAGCAGTTTTTGTTTGATTTTTAAGAAAAACGCATTATTTCTAAAAAATAACGTTTTTTTGATATAATTTTAAAAGTAATCGTCCGAAAAATTTTAAAACTACATTTATAATTAGATTTCATGAAAATAATATTATTTAAACAAAATTTACATTTTTTTATAAAGAAATAATAAAGTTTCTGCAGTTTTTGTGTGATTTTTAAGAAAAACGTTTGTTTGGTATAATTTTAAAAATAATCGACCGAAAAATTTTAAAACTACATTTCTAATTAGATTTCATGAAAATAAAATTATTTAAACAAAATTTACATTTTTTTATAAAGAAATAAAAAAGTTACAGCAGTTTTTGTTTGATTTTTAAGAAAAACGCATTATTTCTCAAAAATAACGTTTTTTTGATATAATTTTAAAAGTAATCGTCGGAAAAATTTTAAAACTACATTTCTAATTAGATTTCATGAAAATAAAATTATTTAAACAAAATTTACATTTTTTTATAAAGAAATAAAAAAGTTTCTGCAGTTTTTGTGTGATTTTTAAGAAAAACGTTTTTTTGGTACAATTTTAAAAATAATCGACCGAAAAATTTTAAAACTACATTTCTAACTAGATTTCATGAAAATAAAATTATTTAAACAAAATTTACATTTTTTTATAAAGAAATAAAAAAGTTACAGCAGTTTTTGTTTGATTTTTAAGAAAAACGCATTATTTCTAAAAAATAACGTTTTTTTGGTATAATTTTAAAAATAATCGACAGAAAAATTCTAAAACTACATTTATAATTAGATTTCATGAAAATAAAATTATTTAAACAAAATTTACATTTTTTTATAAAGAAATAAAAAAGTTTCTGCAGTTTTTGTGTGATTTTTAAGAAAAACGTTTTTTTGGTATAATTTTAAAAATAATCGACCGAAAACGTTTAAAACTACATTTCTAATTAGATTTCATGAAAATAAAATTATTTAAACAAAATTTACATTTTTTTATAAAGAAATAAAAAAGTTACAGCAGTTTTTGTTTGATTTTTAAGAAAAACGCATTATTTCTAAAAAATAAAGTTTTTTTGGTATAATTTTAAAAATAATCGACAGAAAAATTTTAAAACTACATTTTTAATTAGATTTCATGAAAATAAACTTATTTAAACAAAATTTACATTTTTTTATAAAGAAATAAAAAAGTTTCTACAGTTTTTGTGTGATTTTTAAGAAAAACGTTTTTTTGGTATAATTTTAAAAATAATCGACCGAAAAATTTTAAAACTACATTTCTAATTAGATTTCATGAAAACAAAATTATTTAAACAAAATTTACATTTTTTTATAAAGAAATAAAAAAGTTACAGCAGTTTTTGTTTGATTTTTAAGAAAAACGCATTATTTCTAAAAAATAACGTTTTCTTGATATAATTTTAAAAGTAATCGTCCGAAAAATTTTAAAACTACATTTCTAATTAGATTTCATGAAAATAAAATTATTTAAGCAAAATTTACATTTTTTTATAAAGAAATAAAAAAGTTTCTGCAGTTTTTGTGTGATTTTTAAGAAAAACGTTTTTTTGGTATAATTTTAAAAATAATCGACCGAAAAATTTTAAAACTACATTTCTAATTAGATTTCATGAAAATAAAATTATTTAAACAAAATTTACATTTTTTTATAAAGAAATAAAAAAGTTACAGCAGTTTTTGTTTGATTTTTAAGAAAAACGCATTATTTCTAAAAAATAACGTTTTTTTGATATAATTTTAAAAGTAATCGTCCGAAAAATTTTAAAACTACATTTATAATTAGATTTCATGAAAATAATATTATTTAAACAAAATTTACATTTTTTTATAAAGAAATAATAAAGTTTCTGCAGTTTTTGTGTGATTTTTAAGAAAAACGTTTGTTTGGTATAATTTTAAAAATAATCGACCGAAAAATTTTAAAACTACATTTCTAATTAGATTTCATGAAAATAAAATTATTTAAACAAAATTTACATTTTTTTATAAAGAAATAAAAAAGTTACAGCAGTTTTTGTTTGATTTTTAAGAAAAACGCATTATTTCTCAAAAATAACGTTTTTTTGATATAATTTTAAAAGTAATCGTCGGAAAAATTTTAAAACTACATTTCTAATTAGATTTCATGAAAATAAAATTATTTAAACAAAATTTACATTTTTTTATAAAGAAATAAAAAAGTTTCTGCAGTTTTTGTGTGATTTTTAAGAAAAACGTTTTTTTGGTACAATTTTAAAAATAATCGACCGAAAAATTTTAAAACTACATTTCTAACTAGATTTCATGAAAATAAAATTATTTAAACAAAATTTACATTTTTTTATAAAGAAATAAAAAAGTTACAGCAGTTTTTGTTTGATTTTTAAGAAAAACGCATTATTTCTAAAAAATAACGTTTTTTTGGTATAATTTTAAAAATAATCGACAGAAAAATTCTAAAACTACATTTATAATTAGATTTCATGAAAATAAAAACAGCAGTTTTTGTTTGATTTTTAAGAAAAACGCATTATTTCTAAAAAATAACGTTTTTTTGGAATAATTTTAAAAATAATCGACAGAAAAATTTTAAAACTACATTTCTAATTAGATTTCATGAAAATAAAATTATTTAAACAAAATTTACATTTTTTTATAAAGAAATAAAAAAGTTTCTGCAGTTTTTGTGTGATTTTTAAGAAAAACGTTTTTTTGGTATAATTTTAAAAATAATCGACCGAAAAATTTTAAAACTACAGTTCTAATTAGATTTCATGAAAATAAAATTATTTAAACAAAATTTACATTTTTTTATAAAGAAATAAAAAAGTTACAGCAGTTTTTGTTTGATTTTTAAAAAAAACGCATTATTTCTAAAAAATAACGTTTTTTTGGTATAATTTTAAAAATAATCGACAGAAAAATTTTAAAACTACATTTCTAATTAGATTTCATGAAAATAAAATTATTTAAACAAAATTTACAGTTTTTTATTAAGAAATAAAAAAGTTACAGCAGTTTTTGTGTGATTTTTAAGAAAAACGTTTTTTTGGTATAATTTTAAAAATAATCGACCGAAAAATTTTAAAACTACATTTCTAATTAGATTTCATGAAAATAAAATTATTTAAACAAAATTTACATTTTTTTATAAAGAAATAAAAAAGTTACAGCAGTTTTTGTTTGATTTTTAAGAAAAACGCATTATTTCTAAAAAATAACGTTTTTTTGATATAATTTTAAAAGTAATCGTCCGAAAAATTTTAAAACTACATTTCTAATTAGATTTCATGAAAATAATATTATTTAAACAAAATTTACATTTTTTTATAAAGAAATAAAAAAGTTTCTGCAGTTTTTGTGTGATTTTTAAGAAAAACGTTTTTTTGGTATAATTTTAAAAATAATCGACCGAAAAATTTTAAAACTACAGTTCTAATTAGATTTCATGAAAATAAAATTATTTAAACAAAATTTACATTTTTTTATAAAGAAATAAAAAAGTTACAGCAGTTTTTGTTTGATTTTTAAAAAAAACGCATTATTTCTAAAAAATAACGTTTTTTTGGTATAATTTTAAAAATAAACGACAGAAAAATTTTAAAACTACATTTCTAATTAGATTTCACGAAAATAAAATTATTTAAACAAAATTTACAGTTTTTTATTAAGAAATAAAAAAGTTACAGCAGTTTTTGTTTGTTTTTTAAGAAAAACGCATTATTTCTAAAAAATAACGTTTTTTTGGTATAATTTTAAAAATAATCGACAGAAAAATTTTAAAACTACATTTCTAATTAGATTTCATGAAAATAAAATTATTTAAACAAAATTTACATTTTTTTATAAAGAAATAAAAAAGTTTCTGCAGTTTTTGCGTGATTTTTAAGAAAAACGTTTTTTTGGTATAATTTTAAAAATAATCGTCCGAAAAATTTTAAAACTACATTTCTAATTAGATTTCATGAAAATAAAATTATTTAAACAAAATTTACAGTTTTTTATTAGGAAATAAAAAAGTTACAGCAGTTTTTGTTTGATTTTTAAGAAAAACGCATTATTTCTAAAAAATAACGTTTTTTTGGTATAATTTTAAAAATAATCGACAGAAAAATTTTAAAACTACATTTCTAATTAGATTTCATGAAAATAAAATTATTTAAACAAAATTTACATTTTTTTATAAAGAAATAAAAAAGTTTCTGCAGTTTTTGTGTGATTTTTAAGAAAAACGTTTTTTTGGTATAATTTTAAAAATAATCGACCGAAAAATTTTAAAACTGCATTTCTAATTAGATTTCATGAAAATAAAATTATTTAAACAAAATTTACATTTTTTTATAAAGAAATAAAAAAGTTACAGCAGTTTTTGTTTGATTTTTAAGAAAAACGCATTATTTCTAAAAAATAACGTTTTTTTGGTATAATTTTAAAAATAATCGACAGAAAAATTTTAAAACTACATTTCTAATTAGATTTCATGAAAATAAAATTATTTAAACAAAATTTACATTTTTTTATAAAAAAATAAAAAAGTTACAGCAGTTTTTGTTTGATTTTTAAGAAAAACGCATTATTTCTAAAAAATAACGTTTTTTTGGTATAATTTTAAAAATAATAGACAGAAAAATTTTAAAACTACATTTCTAATTAGATTTCATGAAAATAAAATTATTTAAACAAAATTTACATTTTTTTATAAAGAAATAAAAAAGTTTCTGCAGTTTTTGCGTGATTTTTAAGAAAAACGTTTTTTTGGTATAATTTTAAAAATAATCGTCCGAAAAATTTTAAAACTACATTTCTAATTAGATTTCATGAAAATAAAATTATTTAAACAAAATTTACAGTTTTTTATTAAGAAATAAAAAAGTTACAGCAGTTTTTGTTTGATTTTTAAGAAAAACGCATTATTTCTAAAAAATAAGGTTTTTTTGGTATAATTTTAAAAATAATCGTCCGAAAAATTTTTAAACTACATTTCTAATTAGATTTCATGAAAATAAAATTATTTAAACAAAATTTACATTTTTTTATAAAGAAATAAAAAAGTTTCTGCAGTTTTTGTGTGATTTTTAAGAAAAACGTTTTTTTGGTATAATTTTAAAAATAATCGACCGAAAAATTATAAAACTACATTTCTAATTAGATTTCATGAAAATAAAATTATTTAAACAAAATTTACATTTTTTTATAAAGACATAAAAAAGTTACAGCAGTTTTTGTTTGATTTTTAAGAAAAACGCATTATTTCTAAAAAATAACGTTTTTTTGGTATAATTTTAAAAATAATCGACAGAAAAACTTTAAAACTACATTTCTAATTAGATTTCATGAAAATAAAATTATTTAAACACAATTTACATTTTTTTATAAAGAAATAAAAAAGTTTCTGCAGTTTTTGTGTGATTTTTAGGAAAAACGTTTTTTTGGTATAATTTTAAAAATAATCGACCGAAAAATTTTAAAACTGCATTTCTAATTAGATTTCATGAAAATAAAATTATTTAAACAAAATTTACATTTTTTTATAAAGAAATAAAAAAGTTACAGCAGTTTTTGTTTGATTTTTAAGAAAAACGCATTATTTCTAAAAAATAACGTTTTTTTGGTATAATTTTAAAAATAATCGACAGAAAAATTTTAAAACTACATTTCTAATTAGATTTCATGAAAATAAAATTATTTAAACAAAATTTACATTTTTTTATAAAGAAATAG